>OOFE01050918.1:0-12993 GCA_900323365.1 Monocentris japonica | reverse complement strand
TATGTGTGGTGTGTGTGTGTGTGTGTGTGTGTGTGTGTGTGTGTGTATGTATATGTATGTTATTCTGGGTCCATTGCCTCTTTCTCATCCCTTGTTGAAGCAGTGAGTGAGGCACAGGGAATCAACTGCATTACATACAAGACGCCTGATGCCACTAGGCTGGATAATTGTGTGTATGTGTGTGTGTGTGTATATAATGCATGCAATCCCCTATGGTTTTCCTCTGTGTGCTGGTATGTATGATAATTCTGAATATGCTTTAACACCTTTCTGTTTAGAGACTTTACATGGGGAAAAAGCAGGGCTGGCCTCCCTTCACTTTTTATTCAGTCAACTAAGAAGGTGGATTTTCTGCAACACACAAATACCAAAAAGGTTTAGACAATCTATTGAGAAATTATGAAAAATGAAGGCTCTATCAATAGCAAAGGAATATATTTACATTATGAATTGATTGGCTTGAAAGTGAATCGACCTCAGCAATGACTGAAAATGCTCAATCTCAACATTTTGAATGAAATGCTCACTTGAAAAGGTGATTTGGTTGACTGTTCCAATAAATAAATTCATAACTCTGCATTCTGAACTGTATGAACTGAATGAAGACAGCTATCTATTTTTAGCTTTTTATGAACAGCATTTACTTACTGGCAGTTAAATTTAATTTGTCGTTAGGATTATCAAAATGAATTTTGAAAAAGGATACTGTCCTAATCCATACTGTTATGTACTTATCAATAAATTGCAGATATGGATCTCCATCAGCAAATCTTATGCCGCCATAAAGGAACATGACTTGAGAGAACGAGTGCTGTGTGGGCTCCCTGAAGTGGTGTAACGTTGGGTCATGAGAACGCCACAGTGCGTTTGGGAACAGAGCAACCTGCGTCAGTTCAGCACAGCCTGTTGGATAAAGAGCCATTTCACAGGCATTATGGATGAATCTTTGGCAGGATTTCCCCAGGATCAGAAAAACCTGATGTTTAACCTTACATGGCATGGAACTGAGAGCCTTCCTGTGATAAACCAGCACGGACAGGATCACATCTGACCCACACAGGGTTAAACATCAGACATTTCTGACCATGTGGTAATCCTGCCTTGGTCCTAGCAAAGACGCAGGACTAGTGTCCCCTATTTTTTGCTGTCTTATGAAGTAATGAAAGCAGTCCAATCCTTCCTCAGGTGAGTGTAATCCAAAGCAAGAGAAAAGTACACAACAGTACGTTCCTGAAGACCTTTCATTTAATGCAAAACAACAAGACAACATTTGTAATGGGCCTCCATCTAGTCTCAAACCTTGTCTCATTCATTTTCTGGATTAAATAAAAGATCTTTTTGAGCATAGTGTTGTCTATATTCTCCCCTTTGATTTGATGCCTCTCTTCTGTTGGGTAGGTAGTGTTCCAGATAAAAGATTATAACACGCTTTTGAGCAATGTAAACAATTATTTTCCAACAATATTTTCCTGGTATCTGGTATCTTATTCAGCAAAAATGTGATTTTCATAGGTGATCTATGGCTACCTAATGGAGATCTGATATAAATGCTTGTGTTTGTTTTCTTCCATTGCTCCAACCCATGCTGTTGATATTAGCTGTACACAAGCACAGATTCACCAGCCCCTCCCTCACTTATGACAAACTGTTATAGGAATAATACTAAGTGGAGTTCGACATAAGCAGTGGGTGACTTGTCTAAATTTAACAAGCAGTTTGCAGTTATACTGTTATTTCACCTTATTTTTTCCCCCTGCACAACAAATGGTGTTAATAATAAACCCAGTGGGCATGGAGATGCAAATATCAATAAAATACATGTATGAGATTCCGAGATGTGAATATTAATAAAACATATGTATGAAAATCTACGGATGTGAGATGTTTTTTTACATGATCAGACATGAATTGTGAATTGATGCAGCTGATGAATATAATTTTGAAGGAAATGTACTGAATGCAGTGACAGTCTGTTTGATACACAGTGAGTTTCACAGCCATTGTAGATTAATCTTCTGCAGGATTTACACAGACAGAAAATCTGATTTTTAACCATATGCTCTTAATCCAAAGCCAGTGGTCAGAGAGGGGTGTATGGGGGCAATCTGGTTCTGGTTTGTTGCCTGAACCAAACCTGTATTTTGTGTTAGGAAGGGTTATGATGGTTACCAAATGGCCCATCAAGTCAAACTCTTTAAAATGTTAAAAAAAAATGAATACATCTGAATTTAGATGGTCAAATAACGTCCACATTGTATTAAACAACTATATATTCAGAGTAGTATTGGGTTTTATGTTCTTGAAAAGGCTCTATTTTCATGTAACTTACCTCAGTCATAAATCATAGGTAACCTCTATTTAACAAATTAAAGGTAAGGTAAACTGAGTTTAGGTGGGTTTACTCTCCGCCACTGCAGTAGTGTACTTTACCTTTCTATTTCTGTGCATTTAACCAAGAAAGTTCTTATTTACACTAAAGGCCCAAGGAAGGACCTGCAAGGGGACAACACCAGGCAGCTGCCTAGTACCACTAGCACAGCCTTCCACTGTTTGCTATTGAGAAGCTCCACTAGAGTTGTTGGGGGTTATGTGCCTTGCTCAAGGACAATTTGACAATAGTTAGGGAGGGGAGTACATTTATTTCTCCCACCCAGATTTTACTAGCCATATTGGGATTGCAAACTAGCACACTTTAGCACACGTTTCCCTAAAATATAATAAAATGTCTGTAATACAGATTTCTGTGACCAATTAATA
This sequence comes from Monocentris japonica, assembly GCA_900323365.1. Lineage (NCBI taxonomy): Eukaryota > Metazoa > Chordata > Actinopteri > Trachichthyiformes > Monocentridae > Monocentris > Monocentris japonica. The sequence goes on along the minus strand of OOFE01050918.1, from coordinate 10,236 downwards.
AGTCACTCTATTATCAAGTATAATTTTTATTAGAAATTGAAAGAATACAATTCTTGTATTGTGGTTAGCTCTGTCAGCTCACAGCCAGAAGGTCCTGAGACATGCCAATCAAGTGGACTGGAGACTCCAAATTGCCCATGTGAATGATTGTCTGTCTATCTGTATTAGCCCTGTGATAGACTGGCAACCTAGTCAGGGTGTTTCCTCACCATGTGTCCAATGTATGCTGGTACAGGCTTCGTGGCTAAGTGCTTAGCACTGTTGCCTCACAGCAAGAAGGCCCCAGGTTTGATTCCTGGCCCTGGGCCTTTCCCCATGTTCAAGTGGGTTTCTTCCAGGTCTGCTTCCTTCCACAGTCAAATACATGCAAGTCAGGTGGATTGGAGATGCTTAATTGCCCATAGGTATAAATTTGAGTGTGTTTGCCCTGTGATAGACTGGGGAACTTTCAAGGGTTTTTCCCTGTCTTCCACCCAGTGCATGCTGGGATAGGGCCCAGACCCTTGTGACCCTGAAAAAGAATAAGCGCGTAAAGAAAATGAATGCATGAACAATACTTTAACTCCTCACCATCCACCCTAGCAAACTTTTTTTCACCCACTGTAGGGGGTAGATGTGCTGTGCCATGATTCATACCTATTTGGTCATATCACCATGCTCCTGTGAAATCAGACGGCTCTGCATAAATAGGGCCATTTGATTTCACAAATTGTGCCAGCAAACTGACAGACAGTAGTAATTCGCACTGAGTTATGAAAGTCTTTTAGAATTTAATCAAATGCTATGAGTCACACTGTAATTTACCATGTTGCAATCTGGTGATGGAGGGCTAGGTCATTCTGGGTGATGCACTCACATACTGCCCGTACTGGCAATGTTGATATTATTCTCCTACACCCTATCTACTGCTATTTGATTGTTAGGAATTACGGTTTGGCTGTCAGTGTGTCAGCTACATAAATAAAGGGTTAATGAATTTGTAGGCATGCAGGGTGGATGACGGGAGAGAACATTTTTATGTTGTTTCCAAAAGATATGACATGCATCTCCCTTGTTACTTGTAGAATTTCAGGGAAATGTGAGGGAAACAGCTCACCTGCACACCTCTCTTTTTGTAGCCAAAATATGAAGAAACCCCACACTGACTGGAGGCCTATCTGATGCACCTACTTATTAAGGAGCCCAAAAACAAGTCAGCTGAAAATTAACAGCCAAGACTCTGAGTTTTTAGGGAGGAAACGCACTTTTCACTTGAAGGACCTCGGTTGAGCCCATGGATGCCTAATCATTTTAATGTCTCCTCTGAGATCGAAGTGGGCTACCTCGGCAATGCGCCCCGCAACATTACAGTGGGTATGAATATACTTTGTAATGAAATCAAATTAAGAAATCTTGAGGAAATAGTCCTTAGAGCAATGTATTTTCAGATCAGATCCGATTCGCTCCAAATCAAAGTATTGGGACAGCAGTGATGTTGGACACCCAAATTAATCATTATTTTTGAATGCTTCTTTAATGTGAGGAATTTGATTCAATTCACAAACGCCACTGAATCAAAGTCTGAATCAACAAGAACTCTCCAGGAACTAGTCCTAATCAATCACTTACTGTGTTTATAGTTGAACACACAAGGTACCCAATCCCGCTATAAGTGACTTATGTGTTCACAGGCTATTACCAAAGTGAGTAACAAACAAAATGTGTGGCTGCAAAACATTTTGTTGTTTTTTCGATAGTTAGCCAGTGTAATGAAAAACAATTTTTGAAGAGTTTTTGTAGTTTAGTAGTTTGTAGATATGAAGGTACCAATCGTGTTGACTTGCAGGGTAAACCTACTTTACCACATTCATCATTATGATTTGAGACCTAGATTATTTGAAATACCAAAGAAAAGTAAAGTGAGCTCAAGTGATACCAACTAAGTGGTCTCTTGGTACAAACTTTCTAGAAATGTGTTTATTTCCAGCTGAGACAACTATCATTAACTGTAGGCTATTTGGCTTGGTGTCTATATGGATGCCGCATGGTCAATGGAGTTCTTTGTTTGTACTGTTGAGGTAAGGGAAAGGTGGAGATAGCTATGGTGCTGTTAGCGATGAAACTCTCGCTCTCTATAGGTACAACAAGTTAAATGCTGTAACACAGCCCAAAAGATTTGCGTTAGTAAAAGGAATCGGATTTCCCTTTGCTGATCTGCCGGAACTTCATTCAATTGTGTATCCATACTCATGTCGTAGACACTGCTTTTGGTCAGCTTTATTTCACTGTAGCAGGTAAAACTCATGGTAATGGTATATAATCATAAAGGTGGATAATCGTATTTTTTAGATATGAAAAACCACGTAAATTAAACTACAACCTCATTTAGTGACTATTTTATACTACTGCACGGCAGGATATATGACCACTGGAGGCGTTCTCCGGTCTATAAGATAGCGCCGCCATCTTAAATTCCCAAACTCTGCTGTTCCGGCCAACTTAGCATTGACTGGCTGCAGAGGGAGTGGACGACAGCTCCCCGCTGACGCTTGTCTTCGCATTTCCCTGACTTTTTCCGTTCGAAACTGGTTTTTATTCTTCAATATCCGAGTGGACGGACTTGCTGATTTTGACAAGGGTAGGCTTCAACATTCAAACTGTGGGCTGTTCACATTTTCTCCATCTTTTCATCCCGAGCTCTCGCTGAATGCCAGGAAACGAGTCGGTCGTGTGTGGGGCGACCGGAGATGCTGCTGCTGCTGCTGCTGCTGCTGCTGCAGCAGCAGCTAGCGAGCGAGCCAGTTGGCTTCACGGCAAATATTTGGGATAAGCCAGCCACCGCCTAGTGGGATCATACCTGTTTTACCGACGATATACATCGTTTTTATTAGACCGAAAGGTTAGCTGAAGTGGATAGCGGACGTATTCGCGAGATTAAATTAACGCCCAGTTTCTTCGAAAACCTCAGTCTGGATTTGGGGATAACGCGAATGTTATGTCCTTGTGTGTTTGAATTGTTAACCTTAGCTAACGATAGCCGAAGTTAGTTAGCTTTAGTATTAGCCCACTTGTGCTCTTGGCTACATTCCACTATTCTGACTCACGTTTGCTTGACTAGAGTTTCACCTTTTGCTCGGTTGTTGTTGCAGCTGGTTTAGTTACTTTGGATGTAGATGAACATTTCAGTAGCTAGGTATATGTTAACTATCTAAATTGGTTCATATGATAAGTTTTGTTAACCACCAATGTTATGAAAACGCGTACAGTAACGTTAGTGTTGTCGAAAGTTTTGTTGGAACTTAGAAGCTAGGTAATTTCAACGTTAGATCGAGCTTCAAGTGCAGGCGCAATGTTTCGAAACTCATATTTGTATTTATTGTTGTTTCAGGTGTACAGTTTAATTGTAGTGAAAGCACAGTGTGTTTTTCCATTCGTCCTTTTAAACAAAGACCGACAAATTCCTCTCCGCCGTTGTGCTTTGGGAGGAAGACGAGGAGGAGCCTGAGTGTGAAATTTGAGTCAGTGGTGTTGGAGTAGGAAAGTCTGGGCGGCCAACAGCTGTGAGGGGGGTGCAGCTCACCTTTTGGAAAGGGTTTTGTTAAAGCCGGGCATGCGTTTATGTCCTATTTGCTTTTATTTTCATTGGGTATTTTCTCATTACTTTACAGCTCACTTTGGGAACAAGTATGTTTCCTCACTGCTTCTCTCTATGCTGACCAAAACACAGTCATTGGATCGGTGTAGATAACCAGATATTTGTTTAATGTCAATCATGCATGTGTTAAACCCTTAACATATTTGACTTAGCGGCACTGGATGGAGAGTGTGGAGAGTTCAGTGATAAATCTCATGCATGTAAAATTGGTGGGGGGTTATAAACCTAATCAATTGGTTTTGCCATTTTGATACATCTGGAGTGGATGCTTGATCCATCCTCGGATGTGGAGAGATTAAACTGATGTTGCAGGATCCAGATTTTTTTTTTGCCGTGGTTGTAATTGTACTCAAGACAGTGAGCACGGCCAGAATTTGAAATCCAAATATTGAGCAGCGGTACGGACTAACAACATCGATCCCTAGTGTTCATGCCCCACAAACCACCGCATTGCCTTTGCTTGTCGGCTTGTATCAAGCACGATTAAAAATCATGTAGTTTATTCGTCATTCTGCTGTTTCTGTCTTACTGTTTCGTGGTTAATGGGACGGGGATTTTACGAAAAAGGATAAACAGATTGCTTAATTGACGTATATACACGAACTAGTTTGTTCTAATGGAACGTAGTAAATTAGGACGGAAGCGTAGGTGTGTGCTACATCCGAGACCGGTAGTGGTCTGACCTGAGTTGGTCCACCCGATAGCAAGTGAAGACTGCTAACACACCAGTGTGTTTTAATAATGATTTGAGGACCTGTGATTTTTTTTTTTTTTTTTTTTTTTTCTCGTGACCCATCTTTGTGGGTATGAAGTTAGATTTTGCAGAGTTTTTCCAGAGATGAACACGCTAGCCGAGACGTATCGGCTGTATTACGAGACAGAGAAATTATTCACTTTATATGAACGTGAGAGTTCATTTTACCACCTATTTGTTGTCAGGGATGGGGATATCCTAATTACCGGTTTTGCCTGATTTCCTTTAGGGATGCAAAATTACTCCAAGGTGCAGCGTTAGTGGCAATATAAGGTGTAAACCAGCTGTTGTGTTTTCCACATTTGGTTCCAATCATCACTTAGATATATGGCTTTGTATTATTCTTAACTGATATTTGAAAACATTATTTTTCATTTCAAACAAAAGTATAAATATTATCCAGAACAATGCCCTTCTTCATATGGAAGTTGAACGGAAGTTTCCCAGAGGTCCTGTTTCTTCATGGGCTCCAGGGCTGTGCATTCTAGACATAGACCAAACATTGCAGCCGCTGTAGGCATTGAGTCGAGTGTGTTGTTGCCAGCTAGCAATGAGGGCTGCTGACCCTGCACATTATGTTACTAACACTGAAGCCTATGGCAACCCCTCTCTGTCTGCCTCTGCCGATAATACAGCCCGTTCAGGTCATTTACAAACGGTGACATAGTGTCTGACACTGACATGGAACCTACTCTTGCTTCTCGGCAATGGTCCATGCACACTTCAGATAGATTTAGCTCCTACTCTGAATGAATACAGTTAGTATTTGATGCAATTGATCATTTGCACATATTTTTCATGCTACAGAACAAAATAAACCACAAATAGCTGCTGGTCAAGGAGCAGAATGTTAATTTTGAAGGAAGTATGTGTGTTCATAGTGTTTTTTTTTTTGTTTGTTTTAAAGGGGAATGTAATACTCTGGCATCCATCCTCTTTACACGAGGGGAATCTCGGGGCTCGCAGCGCTCACTTGACATACGGGTTCAGATTTTCTGACAGACTGGCTTCAGCTTTTCAGACAGAGGAGATGAGTTTTAAGAGTTCACATGTGCTTACCTGCTTTGAAATAGAGCTCTGAATATATACATTTTTAGCCCTCATGCTGCCTAAAAATTTCAACAAATTAAATCGTCAACAAATAAAAGGCAGCAGAGGAGAGAGGTGTAGGCTATAGTGAGAGAGAACAGGGATGTGATTATTCAGTAGTTTTTTTGCCTGCCTTACTGCCATTACAGTTGTTTATTTTCTCCTCTCCCGGAAAGTTTTGAGAGGAGCAAGATTTCCCACATAACGTACACCAAATTATTTATGAAAGTAGTTGCTGATGTTTTGGCTAATTGATCAAACTTGGGTATATGTAGCCCTGGAGCTGTAAAAATCTACCTGTCATAACATACTAATAATCTGTTTGTAGGAGTGGAAATTAAGTTATTTAATAATTTTCAGCCATTTGGGTTACTGCCTAATACTGCTTGAAATGCTTGAAATGCCCTCCATGCAAGAGCCAAGGTAAATACAATGTACTTGAGACATTACAAGTTCAAGTTCCATCTCATGACCTGTGGTGAAGGATTTTTTTTTTTTTACACACGGCTGACATGGCACAGCAAACATGATATCTCTTAATGGAGATTTCATGTTTCCTTGCCTTTTCCCTCCATTATTTGCTGTTTTTGTCTATTGAACTGATTCCAGCTGTGCTTGGACTCGAGCTGTGTATGTAATTAGATGTTAAAAGCCATATATTCCCCATACTGTTACTAGGGCCAGTCTAACTGACTGTAGTGGTACCATCATCCCTTCTAGGAGGCAGTATCAAAAACACGCTAATGAAAATAATATGCAATTGGCTTCCAAAAAACAGATGCTATATTCTCCCAAATTATTTTTGTGTTATCATTTTCATGATTTCAGAGACAATTTATCTTTTACACAACAAAAATAAACTCTAGCCAGAGCTCTCTGGGAGATGGGATATGAACAGCTATATTTTTCTTTGTTGTATCCTGAGGCAGTGTAAGAGACTGCAGCACACTATTCCAGTGCACCCAGCTCTGTGCTGGAACAGTAAGCCTATCATTTGTCTGTGGCTGCTGACCTGGGGCAGTGGTGGCGTGGTTAAACTCACTTCATACAGCTGTGTGTGCGCGCACGCATTGCCTTCTCGTCTAAACTCACATTTGTGCGTGTGCCAAGAAGTTTGAACGTGGTGATCTCTCAGTCTCAGTCTGCACAAGACTTCCATGTGGCTCTGGTGACTGTGGTATCTCAGTCACTTGTCAGCTGGCATCAGGTCTTGTGACTCATTCTTATGGATCAGTCATTTTTTGCATAACCCAAACATATGGGTTTTCACATCTGGCTTCAAAGAAACCTCTAGTTGAGATTTTTGTGGCTAGGTTGCTAGCCTGATATCCAGGAGCTGTAGCTGAAAGGAGGTATTTTCTGTAAACTATCAGAATCTGGTTTTAAAATAAGCCTGCTACTCCTCTGGATTGGAAACCAGATTGTGCTTGAATGCCCATCAAAAAAAACTATATCATCGACTAGAGGTTTCCATAGCCAGATGTAAAGAGCCGCATTTTCCACCATTTTAAATGATAAATGGGTCCACTGTGCGCTTTGATGGTATGTTTGATTTGTATGCGGGCTTAGTATTGGACATATGGCTCCCATTAGGACCAGGCTAGGTTATGCGAGGGCAGGCTGTGCAGGCTTGGGCTAAGATGGGAGGATAGCGTGTGAACAGTGAACGTGACTTAGTGCGTTTGTGGTTAGAAGCAGCAGTTTTAGAGCCTGACTCAAGACTGTTTTAATGACACTGTTGAGCTAGGGAGGTGTGTGGGTGTGAGGAGGGAAGTAATTCAGAGCCTCTGTGCTTGACTGTATTTGCATGTGTCAGCCATTTAACTCTTACTGATTCATTGACACTCATGACTGTGTCTGACTCAACTACTAGCTGCCTGTCTACTTAATTTTCTGTATGTCAGCTGCTCTATTTGAGCACCTTTTTATTTATGTAGCACTTTGCAAAATGGGGTAGTTTGCAGTCACAGGAAAATAAAGGCCAGTAAGAAACAATAAAATTGCCCGAACACATTTGATCTTTAGCCAAGACTTCAGAATGGCCAGGAAGGCTCCTGCTAATTGGGGGTTAAAATGGATAAAAGCTTACCAACATAGAAAAACTAATGTGCTACATTTTATCTCCTCAGTAGCCTTTCACATCAGAAAGTAGGCGATGGCAATCATTTTTTCTAAGATCCAACAGGAAGGCTTTTCCCCTTATTTTGGGGTTATCAGGTTTGTATAACGTTACGACTCCTCGACTCATTACGACTCATTATTTCTTATTATCGCATCCCAATTGATTATTTAAGACTTACAAGACAACTTACTGCCACCGCCAGCAATACTGGTATGGGATGTAAAAACGGCCTAAAATAGCGTACCTGTATTGTAGAATTTCCGAAGTCCTGAAATCTGAAACTGAGAGAACCTTTTGAGTCAGAAAACAAAGCAAAAAAGCTATATTTTCTGTCCTTTTCAAACATGTTATAATGGTGGATGTTTCTATTGGACAGTGTATTGTATCTCAAAACATAGATACTTTATTGATCCCGGGGGGGAAATTCTGGAGAATTGGTATGGATGGTCACAAGTGGTATCAGTGCATTTGTATTTGACTGACCTTTTGTTTTGCTCTAGGCTGGTTTGATGTCACTGGATGACATTTGGAGAGATAAGCAACATGCAAGATAGATCTTTATGTGCAAATTATCTCATTACCCAGAAAACCTGTGGTATTATGATTGTGGTTGGTAAATCTGCCATTGATGTCTACCTACGTCAGTCATCGGTAAGATGTGGTTTAGTTTCCTGTAGTAAGTTGAGACCAAATTAGACTCTCAGAATTTGTATTGTCAAGACTTAGTTACCGCAACGTCTCCGGTTTCTCCGGTTTACCTAATACTAGCGTTCAGCTAGCTAGATTCTGCTGCTGCCAGAATCTTGACTTTATAACGCCCATCCTGTCCTCCATACACTGGCTCCCAATTCATGCCAGATGTGACTTCAAGGTGCTTCTACTAACCCAGAAAATATGACACGGGCTGGCACCGTCCTATTTATCAGCAATTACTAGGTGTGACTCCGTCTCTTCATAAAGTAAGGTTAGAGTTCTTGTTCAGGTTCCTGCTAATTGGAATTTAATTTGTGCGTCCTGTTTTCCTGGTCTGTGTGCACCTGTTCATTCATGTTGGTCTCTTTGTGTATCTGTAAATGACTGAGTTTTCTGCTGTGTTTATGGGTGTGTCTTCTCTCTCCTGGCTATTGCTGCGGCTGGGCAGTAGCAGTGTGATCCTCGACTCTTCCTCCCTCCTTGGGTCAGGTGGTAGTTGTTTCCATGGTTACCGAGACAGTACTGACGTCCCTGCACTGGGACGATGACCTTGATGACGTCAATGATGATGAAAGCCGCCGTTGATGCCCTGTGCCAGATCCAGACAGTCACCAAGCATTGTTATTGAGTTTCTTCTAAGTATTTTGTTCAGGTTCCACTTTGTTAACAACATTTAATCTTTGTCAGCCCAGTCTCGGCACCCATTGTATGCCTGGAAGGGGGATCCCTCTCTGTGAGGCTCTTCCCAAGGTTTCTTCCATTTTTTCTTCCTAATGGGAGTTTTTGCTTGTTCTGATTGAAGGTCTAAGGTTGGGGGGTGTCGTTTTCATTTGTTGGTACATAATGTGAGCGTTGTGAAGCCCTTTGAGACTGTAACTGTGATAATTGTTGTGTAAATGTCATAAATTACTCTAGTTGGGTAGATCTTGTGATTTCAGCCTAGGTGACATTGTCAACAGTAACAGATGTCATGCTACTGTTCTACAACACTTAGTTTATGTTGTTTTGATATCAGGTAACTGTGTCAGATACGTGTGGTAATACCTTGGCACTATGTGCTACTGAGCAAAGGCCTCTGTTACACACATGCAGTAACAAGTAAGGGAGGCATCAAGGCTACTCTTACCCATGTAACGTTGTTACTGTAAGACTAGTGTTTTTGACAAAAACTGCCTGGAATGAAAGACCAAGCTTGTTTTGTGTTTGCAAGTGCATCAGCTTGAATTGTACAAAGTACAGTCCAGCCACAGAGACTGACCCATCTGAAATTTCAATTCAGTTCCATTTGTAAATCGATTCACCTTTGTTCACTTGTATCATTCAGATGGATGATTGATTTTTGAAAAAAGACTCTTCCACTTGGCACATTAAATAATTTAGCAGTTGTTGTGACTGATGTCCATCCATCTTTCTGTTTTTTGTTACTGGTCAGTGATGACGTCTCCTGTAGTGACAGTTGTGGGTTCTGTCATTATAACTGAATGGCTAACAGCCATTAATTAATGCAGTCACCATCTTCAAAACTCAACTCTCTGTTGAGTTTTGTCTCTGCCATTGTCTCTGCCATTGTTTTACCGCAAAGTGTCTTACCCTCAGGTCAGTTGTGGATGTAGATGCAACCCGAAGGCATGAGGAGAGCGAAATAAGTGGATTGAGAGAGATGTGAGAAGATAGTGAATGCCAGGATTTAAACCTGTGTGGCATCATGCACATTCAGACTCAAGCAGTTACGAATGTGCACATTTAAAACTGAGTTACCAGGACACCCAAAATGATACACGTTCACCTGTAACCGCTCTGTGACCTTTGCTGTGGCCATGTTCTCTGGCTGTGGGAATTGATTGACAAGTGTTCAGTCCTGTTTTATTATCATGTAGACCCGTACACTATTGACACGCATGCTACATGTACACAGTCACGTAAGGGTAACCCACAAGTGCACAC
>OOFE01050911.1:1367-15899 GCA_900323365.1 Monocentris japonica | reverse complement strand
ATGCACTCCCAAGTTAACCCATTTGCAAACTTCTAAGGGGGATTTCTTTACAGCCATGTTCAAGCTAGCATCTATTAACATGAGACCAGCTTAGTTTCTTGGGATCCCTAAAGTTATAATGCTAAAAAGCAGATTATTTGTCATCTTAGGTGCTAAATTAATGTTAAAAACAACTTGTGAAATAACACAACATTTAAAATATCACAGCATCCTTTTAATGAATCAATCTGTATATGTGTGTGTGTGTGTGTGTCTGGGTATGTTGAAATGAGAACTGAGACACAGACGTCTCCCTCCACGTATTTCAGTGAAATGATTATCGCCATTCATAACAAATGTTCTCTTGAACAGGCAACATGTTCATTAGAGGCAACCAACATTTAAACCAGTAAATAACTGTAAACAGAATATAAAAAAACATCTAATGATGTCATGTTAATGTCACAAGAGACTATAAGGCACATTTAAACAATTACCAATTAATTTTCATATTGCACCTCATATGTTTGCATGCACACACTTGTCTTGCTAATAGCCCATTCACAGCAAATTTTCCAGTGTTAATAATAGTAAACACTCAGAGCTGATATGGCTCTGTGGCAGGCATTCAAAGCTATCTAAAAGTGTTAAATTAACTCGACGGACTATTTTGCTATGTATCCCACTTCAAGTCTGGGATAAGCTCTATCTTTGTATAAAGAAAATTCTTTAAAGAAAAACCAAAACAAAAACCATCAGCCAATAGGATACACGCTGTACATGTAACTGTTTTACTGTAACATATACATGTCAGTATCCTGGATGATATTGGTATGCCTCGGGTATCTTATTTGGGTTTCTCAAACTTTGGACAAGAGTGTATCATGGATACTGTCAACAGGCTAAGGTGTTTAAATGTGCCAACACAAAACTGGGATATTGATGAGCATGTAAACACACTCATTGTAACGGTATGTTCCAATGAGCTACCAATTTGGTTTGATCACACTTTTAAAAGGAATAACATAAGGAGAAATTCAGTGACCCATTATGTGTTATTCTCATTTATCAGTTGTGTACTAGAGTGTCTGTGTCAAGTATTATTTTGGACAGTGCATAAATCTGGGGAGTGTGTTTCGCTTAGTAATAGGATAGGATCGGAATTACAGTTGATAGCATGCTTACCACAAATAATTCATGCTTGGGGTAGTGAGAGACAACCCTTTGATTTATTAGGCATACACTTTCCATCCATTGAACTGCGGTGCCAACTTGGGGAATTCATGCCTAGTACATTTGGTGTCCCTGTGTTCCTTCGGTGTCATTTCAGACAACAATTCTTATGTCTGTCTTTTCACTTTGCTTGCAGTATCATTTGGAGATCCCCAAGCCAGTTTTCATGTGCTCATAAACCACATAGCTGATGCTGACAGCAGGAATGACTTTCATAAAGTTGGGCAGGATGCCCCTGTAGAGTCCAAAAAAGCCCTCTTTGACCACAATCCTCTTCACCAGTGTACTCATGGAGGGCTGGTCTGAGGCATCCAGAGACGCTGGAGATAAGAAATAAGTTAGGGTTGTTGGTAGCGGTGTTGCATCAAAGAAACATGCTTTTTCCATGGTACGTTCAAGCTGCACTACACAATTTTACACGTTGGCAGCAAGAGGTAACTAAAAATAACGTAAAAATTTTGAACTTCACTATCCAGAAATTATGTTACGTGATGTTAGTAAACTACACATAGCACATTCATGTTCACCAAACTGGCTTTATATTAAAAGGACACCAAAGGGACGAGAGAGGCAAAAGATCTAACATCAAAAGAACACTGGTGAGTCCAGCTGTCTCTGGACAGAGCACTTGCTCACTTGTTTAGGAGACAGTTTTGTGTTTCACTCTTCAATTTTGATTCTGTGGGTAAAGAAGTGTCCATACCAGACACTAGAATTTCATTTAGGCAAATAGGACAGATCTACACGGCCTTAATGAGAAGGGAAGGGACGCTATTCTCTGTTGCAGTCACACTTTGTTATTTAGGCTCATAAAATGGGTCTATTTTTACATCAAATCTTTCCCAGTGTAGCTTTATGGAGCTTTGTCAGCACATAACTACCTAGCCTATAGTAAGACAAACTATTCATGATCCTTCTTGTGCCCACATACAAACAAAAACTGAAGCTGGCTAAACCAAGCAAGACCATCAGCTGGCGGTGGAAGCAGTGAATGGCCTGCAGGACTGCTTAGCCTCCACCGACTGGGAGGCCATGAGAGGCTGGTGTGATAGTGTAGAGGAATACACTGACACTGTAACCTCATACATCTCCTTTTGTGAGAAAGGCATGGCTCTCTAAGAAAACCATTGTAAGGTACAACAACAAGCCGTGGTTCTCCAAGGAGCTGAGGGTGCTACGATCTGCCAAGGATCAAGCCTACAGGTCTGGGAACAGAGAGGATTACCGCCAAGTAAAAATTCAGCAAAGCAAAGGACTTTTACAAAATAACACGGGGGTAGCTGGGGCCTCACTGCAGTGGCTCACCAACTTCAAGCAGATGCGCCTACAGGCCCTGACACACCGTCTCTGGCAAACCAGCTGAACCAGTGTTACTGCCGGTTTGAAAACCTACATTCTTTTACCTCTCCCTCCCCCACCCCTGCTTCCATCGCCACTGCAGGACTGCAATATGTTCAGCTGGGACCCCACCTGTCTGACCCTCTCTCCATAAGCACAGGCTGTGTGCTATCCCCCCTCCTGTTCTCCCTATACACCAACGACCACACCTTCAGTGACCCATCCATCAAACTGCTGACGTTTGCGGATGACACTACAATGGTGGGCCTCATCTCCAACGATGAGTTCACATAGCAGACTGAGGTGGCACGTCTTGTGTCATAGTGGGCCCACAACAACCTAGATCTCAACGCACTCAAGACAGACAACACACCTCCAAGGCCAGGCTGCAACAGGTTGTCTGCTCAGCTGAGAAGATCACAGGCTGTCAGCTACCCTCCATCAAGGCCTTGTACACCGCTAGAGCAAGGAAGAGAGCTGGGAAGATCTCGGCTGACCTCTCCCACCCAGGCTGCCACTATTTTGCTAAACTGCCATCGCGGAGACGCTGCAGAGCCATCGTCACCCGGACAAGACTCCTCTGCCACACCAGCGCGGCATATTTACACTTAATCTCCTGCTGCTGGACTTATGTCCTGGCATTGCACTTTGCACACCGACTTGCACATTCCACTGTACATTGTAGTAAGTTAACATGTTTATTACCTGCCTGCCCATACTGTGGAAGCTCACTACCTCCTCTATTTATTGCATACACACATCGTACACTGTTACCTTCTGCCTCATTGCAGAGTTAAGTGTGTGCTGTCTGCTGTCCATTGTCTAGTCCACCGCCTGATTGTGTTCTGCAATGTCCTATTGCACTATTGTGAGTCCTTAATATCCATATTTAATGTTTCATTTATTGTTGAACTATACTGCTTGTGTTCAACACCAAGTGCCAAAGCAAATTCCTTGTATGCAACCACACTTTAATAAACCGTTTCTGAAAAATGATGTTAAACATCATCACTGTTGCCACTGACTTTATTTACCTTGTGCCTGCATGCGTGTGCGAATGAGTGCGAGTGGATAGCTGGCCAGCTGGCCACAGGTGCTAGAGATGGTACCACAGCCCAGCAGCACCAGAACTCCGGGGTTAGCTGAGTCTTTGGCATAGTAGGACAACCAGGCATTCTTCAGACTCTGAGACAGAGGAGAGGGAGAAACAAACCAACATCAGGGTAGCAGTATAATCAATTACTCTGATGTAATTTTATGCAGCCCCACAACCCATGATGAATTGATCTCCCATGTATACAAATGTGGTAATTAAACAAAGTGTAATATCATATGAAATATCACTGGCAGCATATATCACTACGCCGGCGTACCTCATAAACAGCAAGGTCTATACCAGCATAGGGAATGATGCCCAGTAAGTTGGGAATGTAACCCTTATAGAAAGCACTGATGCCCTCTTTCTTCAGGATCTTCTTGGCACAGTCAAACATTCCTGAATACTGGCCAGTTTTCCTCAGGGTCAATCTGGTTTTCAATACCTGAAAAATTACAGATGAGAGACAGATGAAGAGATTTGGCACAGATTTGGCATGGTCAGTATTTTTGTAGTGCTAGGGAATCCTTTCAAAGAATTGACTTTATTTCTTTCAAATATATCGCATGAATGAGACAATTTGATGAGACAGTGATACAACAGGTGCCTTACCTCCATGGGGTAGATAGCTGTCTGTGCTGTGGCCCCAGCCAGAGAGCCAGCCATGAACCTCTGGTGCGTCTTAACCTTACTGCCCTCTGATGATAATAGCTTCTTATACTGCCACAGAAGACACACAAATAGCATGGCAATAAACCCCAATATATGTATTGTTATCAAACTATATTTCGGTATAAAATGGACACATTGGAGGCACTGTCCCTTACTTGTTCATAGGCCATAAATTTGATTGCTGTCTCAGGCGCAATCTTTAATACATTGATTCCATTGCCTCTCCATAGTGATGTTACACCGCCCTCTGTGACCATCTGCTTGAAGCCCTTCACCATGCTGATCCGGTTGGACTTAGAGGAGTGAACCTGCAACACAGATATAGAGTCTACAGGATAGTTGCACTTTAGTCTGCTTCTTAGCACTTACTACTTCTTTTGTGAAAGTAAACTACAAAAGAAATGGTACAATTAGCTATTTCTTTCATAATATTCACCTGCATCAAGACTTTCATCCTGTCCAGAGGTGCAGTACCAGTGCGAGAGACGGCCCCTGCCATCGCCCCTGCAACCAGCTGCTTCCACCAGCCGCCTGATGTCTTTTCCTCTTCTGTGAATTCATCAGGGATGGCAAGGCTGTCACCGATGTCCAGCACCTAGTGAGCACATGAGCACATTTACTCTTCCACATAATTTGAATTTATGCACACTGGTGTATTTGAACAAATATCTGTTTATTTTTCTAGTTTTTGCCATCATGCCAATCGATTCTTCAATTACTTCACTGTAGAGCTGTACATATCTCTCAGGTTACAGGAAGCGCTGTTCTCCAATACAATCCAACAGGACCAAGGGAAACTCAAACAGGAAAAAGTTTTTAAAACACCCTTTCAGCACAATAGGCCTCCTTCACGAAACGTGCGTAAAGCGTTCGTACGAACGTTTCTACGAACAAACATAGCCTGATTCATCATTTTGTTCGTACCTGAATTTGTTCGTTGGTATGATCAAAACCTACGTGTGTTTGGGAACGTGCAGGAATTTTTGTGTGTTTGGAAACATGTGGCACTACTGTAATTGATTTTTAATTGAATTGATTTTTCATAATTGCCGTCCAACGTTTCCAAACACGTGGGATGGCAATTATGAAAAATCAATTACAGTAGTGCCAAACCTAATATAAGAAAAGTTTTGTGAATGAGGCCCAATAACACTCAAACTGCAGTTACATTTAAACATGCCTTTAAATAGCTGTAACAATGATCACATGACATTTCAGTTATAATAATTCATTTGATCATTTTTGGAAATGCTCATGCACTTCCTTGTTTAAACTGCTGGTCTTCAAATACGCATGAGGGGGCGCTTTGCTTTTTTGAGTTTCAATTGGCCCCATTGGCTTGTATTGGAGAGCAGCACTCCCTGCAAACTGAGAGGTACAGAGCTCTACAGTGAAGTAAATCACTACATTTTGATCAGAATCGGTCATCACAATGGCAACAATATGAAAAATATGGCCCAGGTTGAAAATAACCAGAATAGCCAGGATTTTTTTTAAGGTATATGTGGCATACATACTGTGTGGTTGTAACAGATACAATTCACAAGCCCATTTTACACTTCTCCTTTTGAAGTCTGTTGTCACACTGATCCAGCAACTATTTTGTCAGACTCCAAATTCATCATGTCTGTGCAGTTTACATATACATTGGACTTTGTGGTATGAATATCAGATAAAATGTGGACAGAGGACAGAAAATAAGGAAATTACAAAAAAAACATAACTGCACTAGACATGAAACTATTACTGATAAGTAGAAATGAACAAAGAAACAATTAACTGAGTTTGTGTTCCTTGTTTTGACCAGCACTGCTCATGAAATCATAATCACTGTGTGCTAAACTCTTGTGCTGCATGCGTTAAGCTGTTCCAGATAAAGTAAAGTCATGTTATTCAGTGTTATTCCTAAGCCATAAAAGGCATCTGGTGGTGAATAACATGGCTGGGTAACATGGCAGTATAAGGCAATAAGTGTTTTATTTGGTAGTTTGTCATCTAGGATACCATAAATGTGCAGTAGAGCAAAGATTCCAAAATATTTGAATACATAGCCCAACAAGAGAGGTATTGTTTTGCTCAGGATCCAGCAAACATTTTTGTGATCCAGGAGAAAACAGGGGGAAAGAAAGCGTAGTCCTGTGACCCAAATTATCTTAGACAGTCCATATTTTCAGTTAAGCAGCTGTGAGTTGAGTGAAGCGAAAATCCATAATATCTGAACACAAAGTCTAGAGGACATGTGATGTATTGAAATCAATGCATGACTTGTTTCTGTATGTGTGTGTGTCCCATACCGAGGAGTGTTTCCAGTAGCGTATGATCTCTTCCAGGTTGTGGGCAGGGTTAAACAGGAAGTGTTCCCTCCACTCGTTCCAGTCCACCATCATGGTGCCATCAATGTCCATACTAAGGAGATAGATTGAAACCTCCTCAGCTATGGATTGATGCCTAACGTCTTATAGCTTACTGTGGGTCATATACAACTTTCAAAAATAGGCACAAGCAATATGTTTGACCATAAAGTAAACAGAAACACTGTTACAGAGGACAGAAATTAGGTCAAACCTGTGTAAGATTTTCTGGGCATCCTCTCTGGTTATGTCCATGCCCAACTCTGTAAGGGACTGCTGGATCTCTGAAGCATCAATGCGCCCTGCGACAAAAAGGAGAGTTATTGAAATATGTTGCAGTATTAACTGTGAATGGCTTTACAAACCTTCACTGGTATGTGTTATAATTTGTTAGGATTCGTGCCAAGTATCTGCCCGTATTTTATACAGGCAGCTTCACACCCATCGCCTACCATCGTTGTTTTTATCAAGACTCTTGAATGTCAGCCGCAATTTCTTCTCGTGGTCTTTCAGATATTTTGTGAACTCGTTGAAGTCAAGACTCCCATCTTTGTTTTTGTCACCAGACGATACAATTTTCTGCATAGAGATCAGTTAAACGGTTAGTTCGTGTGTCCTGTTTAGTCTTACAAGCGCAATTAATAAGGGCGGTTCAATTAAGTCTGATAAGCAAAGTAGGCTACCATATCCAAGCAGTACACACAGACTCAGACACACGCAGGCACTAAGATGAGCCTTTTAAAGACTTTAATGAGGAATGTGCAGGCCAGGACCTGAACCTTGCCTGTGGGACCTCCGGGCTCTTGGTTTTACCTGTGCAGCACCCTTGCGGAATATGCCCATTGCAGTGAGGCCCTCTCTTAATTCAGCGACATCCACCTTCCCATCTTTGTTGGTATCGAGCTTATCAAACAGGTCTTGGTATGACCTTTGACTGTCGGCATCCCAGCACCGGGCATTTGATAGTAAAATCGTCCGCAATGCCTGATACATTGTGGGAGCGAGGTGGCAGCAGAGCTGAGACGAGACGTCCTGTAATCGGGATTTGGTCAAGTTATTTATCCATATAGAGAAGAAACCACAACCCCTGCAAAAACGTCGATCTGCATTCGCTGTTCGCCGTGAAAAATAGGTGTAGAAATTCCCATCCGAAGATGAATTGAGTGGGATTTCCAGGGAACTGCAGTAGTCGAGGGCGGAGCAAAAAACCCAATAAACCCTACGCTGCTTTCAACGGAAAAGAAGGAAGGGGTGAAAAGGGAAAGGGGTAAATGCATTTGCAGCCACCAAACAAGCTGAAGACTCTTCCTGCTTATTCTCCTATTCTAAATAGGAAACTTTTTCATCTGTCAGTTGCCCCTTATCCTGTGTGACAGAGGGAATACAATCTCTTTATCGAAAGAGAAACATACAGTGTCACGTTTCCTATAGGGCGGCACGTTTTAAAGTCAGCAGGGGGCGTTATTTCATCGCACAGAGGTACAGTACGCAGATATTAAAAGGTAATAGCTACCGTGGTTCCCAAACTGAGGCCCGGGGACTCCCATGGGTCCCCCCAGCGAAATGAGGAATACTTTAATTTCACTCTTGCTTCACTCAATGTAGGATGGCTAGTTTCATTGTACGTTTCCCTCTTCTCACTGCTTTCTCCCCACCTACAGTACAGCCAGTTATATAATTATGTACCAGGGCATATTTAACAACAGAAATCTCCTCGGATGGGGTTTCTTGAAACAGAATACACCGATCGGCCATAACATTAAAACCATTCGGCGGTGGACTGGGGTCAGCATGGGCACTCTGACCGGTCTGCGGCTACGCAGCCCCATATGTAGCAGCCCCATACGCACTAAACACTGCATACCGGGAACACCCCACAAGACCTGCCGTTTTGGAGATGCTCTGACCCAGTCGTCTAGCCATCACAATTTGGCCCTTGTCAAAGTAGCTCAGATCCTTACGCTTGCCCATTTTTCCTGCTTCCAACACATCAACTTCAAGAACTGACTGTTCACTTGCTTCCCAATATATCCCACCCCTTGACAGGTGCCATTGTAACGAGATAATCAATGTTATTCACTTCACCTGTCAGTGGTTTTAATTTCTAATGGTGGTCTTAAGTGGATCTGTTTGAGGATCCTTGACATGAAATGGGATGAAGAGCTCCGACTAGGACTTGAAGATTTTTCAAAATGTGGAGCAGCGTCGTTGAGAATGAATCAGAGAGATGGTAAAGTTTAGAAAATATCTTTAGATTTCTCCATATTATTACGCAAGACTTATTATTATTGCTTTAAAAGAAAGTGTCGGCATTGAATAAAATATAAATTTTTGAATCCTATTTGCATTTATAAGAACTAGTTTAATAAAATGAACAAGCTATATGAATACGTTTCAACTGTAGAGAAAGTTTGCTCCACATATTAAAAAATATATAACAGGCTTTTTTCTTTGTTGTCATCACAATGTTTAATGCTTGTTTTTGAGTACAATTACTTACAGGTCTTGAATAAAGTGCTTCACGTCACCATCTGCCCAAATGGATCACTTTCCACTCACTGCAGTTGCTGTCTAAAAAATCTCTCTCCTTAGCCTTTTTCTTTTTCCAGCCCTTCTCTTTTACATGATCAAACTTTGGTCACGGGAATATTGTCAGGGCATTGTGGCTCTGAGCTTTGCATTCTTTAGTAGTTGCTTATAATATTGGCGATCTAGGAATTGAAGTTGGATGAGAGTGAGAATGAGGATGAGATTTTCAGCTAAACGTGAAATGTAAATGTGAAATATTCATGTCAAACTGAAATTGTCGAAGTGCCTTGTCAAAATGTATATCCTCAATCTTTCCATTTTTCGGGAGGTGATAATGCATCAGCGAACCAATCAAACGGGGGGATTTCTTACACGTCAGACTGTATTTCGCCCGTCGGGGGTGGGAAGCGTTTTGAACCGCGGAGCTACATAGCGGCACTCAGACAGCAGAGAAAGTGTACAGCTGTCTGTCAGCTTCACAACTTAGGACTGCTTGAGAGCCAATCGCCCACGTTAGGATACAGTATGTCTTTCATTCTAATGAAGAAAAAGAAGTTTAAATTCAAAGTAGACTTCGACTTGGACGACCTGTCATCAGTTCCCTTCGTCAACGGGGTTTTATTCTGTAAAGTTAGGCTCGTAGATGGCGGCTTTGCTGAAGAATCTTCTCGGTAAGAAACTTTACTATTTATAGCAAAGCCACACTAGACCGTTAGACCGTTTTATTTGGACATCCGTTGAGCATTCGTTGTTTACTTCTGATTATTGTGCTTCTTTATGGGCCACAGCCAGGCATTCCATGTCAAGGTAGTTTACAGTACAGTAACTAAGTAACGTTAATAACCTTAACTACTTGGCCTAAGAAGGAACACTTCTCCATTAAGTTACCTTTGACAGTTAGAAGCAGAGGTTCTGTGTGCAAGCAGGCAATACGCCAGGGGAATCCGTGATTTACACTGATTTTACAACAGCTAAGAAGTGTTGTTAGGAAGGACGGAAAGCAGTTCAATATATTTTAATAGGTCATTCTTCCGCCAAGCAATATAGTTCTTGAACGTCTGCTAAACAAAGTGGTTGCTAAGCAACACACGAGTACTGGTATACGGGGTGGTTTTCGGTTAGCGCATTAATATTTAAATTAACTGTAATGCGGTCAGGTGTGGCTTCAAATATGACTCAGCCAATCAGAACCGAGCTTGGGATCCTTTGGGTCTTTGGAATTTGGATCTATTATGGTTTCCATAGACTATAGTGGGACCATGACTCCCAAGTACTTATAATGAGGTTGAATTTGTCTCAGGTTAATTTTCTTTCTCATTCATTTATCATAATATGCCACTTATTTATTAGTCTTGTTCATTTGTCATAACAGTGCCAGGCGACCAATCCCATACTTCCCACTCATGGAGCAATGGAGCAGATGACAGTGACTGTAACCACTTCTAGCACTTAAATGAGTCACTCTGGAAAAACAGACACGTCTCTGCAGCACATGCCAAACACTAACCCTTGTCATTCCCTTACATGACTTTGCCATGGCAACTGCCTGTATTTCCAATTATGTAAACAGTCTATTCTTACCTTTCCCCTGCTCAAACAACAAATGTTTTCTCTCTTTATAATATAGGCCTATAGTCAGTTTATTGGTGTGATTAGAGTATGAAAATGCTTTCTTAAATAAATTTGAATTCTCTCTATTACTGCTGACTCCATCAAACGGAGAGCTTTGCCATGCACCATGATTAATGGTAGCTTTTGAGTGTTTTTGTGTGTGTAGCTGTGTTCATGAATGTGCTTCTCTTACAGGGAGCCAGTCCAAGCTAACTGTGTGCGCTGGAAGAAGAGATTCTCTTTCATGTGTAAGATGAGTGCCAACGCTGGGACAGGTGTACTAGACCCCTGTGTGTGCCGGGTGTCTGTGCGCAAGGTACAGCAGTACTTGTTTATGGCTGGCAAAAGCCCTGTTTTCTTGACACTACAAGCACACAAACATATTGCAATATCTACTTTGTCACAGCAAAGTCAAAGCAGTTAAATGGGGCTTGCATGTGGGAGGCTAAAAAAAGGTTTGCAAAAAATTTAAAAAGCACTATTTGTTTATGATGGAAGGAGTCACAGAAGCTTTACTGAAAAATATTGAGTGTTTGAGATAATGAAACTAATTTGGTGTGTTTTGTCATTTTAGGAAATGAAGGGTGGAAAGACATTTGCAAAGGTAATGTTTCCCTTGTGAAGTATATATGCTGGCATTTGCTGTATGTACAGTAGCTGAGTGCAAGAGGCCTATTAGAACATTCTAATCATAAAGTCAATATGATAACAGTTGGCCTCTAAGTGCCCTTGCAGGCCTTCTTTGTTAGGTTAAGAATGTTTTTATTGCCAGTTGCCGCCTTTGGTTACTCATTGCTGTAAATCAAAACCTTTGCAATGTTAAGCAATAACACTCACAGATAAGAAGGCAAGCAACCCCAACAATTAGGTTATCTGACTTCTAGGCCATGTATGTTCCCTATGACCTGACCTCGCCAGGTTTTAGTTAACTGTAGATTGTGGCTTATAACCCTACATGCTCGTAGGATGATGCTTGATGTACAAAAAGATTGTTAATGCTGACTTGACATTCATGAGCAGTGCAAACAGCAACTAGCTACTACTGATTCAGCATAATCTATATTGAACCAATTTGAACTGAGGACCAAATAGTTCAAACATGGTTGATCTCTTGTAACCCTGTACAGCTGGGCTTTGCTGACTTGAACCTGTCTGAGTTTGCTGGGTCAGGCAGCATCACACGACGGTGTCTCCTAGAGGGATATGATACCAAGCACACCAGACAGGACAACTCCATCCTCAAGGTATGGTGGTGACACTTCCCGCACAGCTCCAGAATCCTCCTTTGCATTATGCATTCTGTTGTCTACATTCTGCATCAACTGTGTGTCATAAGTTGATTGTCTATCAGCCTGACTTTGAGGCTTGTTCGTGATAAAGGGTAACAAACTTGACTTAACTAAACGTTTGCCCTCTGGTACAGTCAAATGATGTATTATTTGTATGTATATACGATTTAAAGTCACAGAATGCATAGAAGAATACAGGAATATGATACATTTTAGCGTACCAGGACCAGCATGCCACCTAGTTCATGAAAACAGTGAAGCATGGTTAGCTACTCAGCTACCTTGCCCTCAAACACGTCACCAGTTGGTGATTTGCCAGTACAAGTAAACACTCTGTAACTAGGGAAATGAATACCAGGAAGTTCAGGATGAGATATTCTCATGGCTATAAGTCAATGATGCAATGCATGATTGAGCCTGTCATCTATTAACTGCCTGGGACATGGAAATGAATTTAATATATGTGGAGGCACCCCTGGCCAGAGACCAAGAATCAGCTTACATTTTCCAAAATCTAACCCTAAACATTACAATGTAAACAGCAGCACTGGCAAGCTACTCTTAAAGGAAAATGGTATTCTGCTCACAGGTACAGTTGCTTGTACAATCTAGAGCTGACATTGGTATTTTTGTCATCTCTGCTACAGGTTGTTATCACCACACAGCTTATGTCTGGAGACCCTTGCTTTAAAACGTAAGAAATCATCTTTTTCACCCTCATCCATTCTTTTTATTACTCAACTTTAAAGTGAATGTTTTATTAATTTAAAATATAAGAAGTGTACTTCCTACAGGTACTGTAGTGTTCATCTAGTCTTGCTACAGTCTTCTAGCTTTAACCACTGTCTTCCTGTCTTCTTCACATCCTGTCTGTCACCAAAACACGCCCCGCTGTCTGACACTAAGTTATCAATTGTCATTTTATTGATGAGATCTTAACATGATCTTATCAGAGAGCTATTAAGACAACACCCATGCTGATGGCGATATGGGATCGGCTCAGCCCTAAATGTAATCATCTTGAGGAAAAAGCCTAAGAGTTGTCCATAGAACAGTTGTTCACCAAGGACATGATGTAACAGCACACTCCTGGCAAAGCTTAGACCATGTGCATGTGACCACACCTTCACTTTCTTCCCCTTACACAGTCTTTCTTTGAACTCTTCATGAAACACACTCTGTTGCCTGGGAGGTGTCTAAAGTGTAAGGCATAGAATAGCCTAGTCATTATATCAGTGTGTTACTCATTGTGTGTGGATGATGATAACAGAGCTCAATGGAAAGCCTCAGATGACATTCCTCCAGTCTTTCTCACGGTCTGTCTGTCTGTCTGTCTGTCTGTCTGTCAGTCACTCTTTGTCTACCCCTACACCCATTCTCTGCTGAGTTTAGCAACTCAGTAACACAGAAGTGGGGTTTCCTGTTTTAAGAATATCAGTTAAGCACACAGGATGTTGCTAATTAAATTTGCCATTCTATTTATATGAAGCACTTCCTACTTATAGATGGTGCATATTAACCAGTTTGATTAAACAATTGTAGCTTTGTTGTCTGCTTGAGGATGTATTAAAATGTCTGCAGTTTAGCCATTACACATTGTTGATAAAGCAGTTGAATGATACCTATGCCACCTTAACTCTGCTTCTAAATAAGCCCACTGCTCCCTGCGTTCTCTCTGCAGTCCCCCATCTACAGCCATGACCCTGGGAATCCCACAGGCTGAGGCAGAGTGCCTCCACGAGGACAGAAAGGGAGGGGACATGCACATATCCCATTCTATTACCGGTATGTTCATGAACTCTGTGATTAAAAAACGGTGTACATCTTCTGCTCCTCACAAGTACGGCAAACCTTTGATTATAATTCTTCACAGAAGCAAAGCTGGTTCTGTAGAGAAATAGTTTTGACAAGGTTTTACAAAGAACCATTCTTCCTTCCTGAGGCACCACAAGTAGCCATGAACAATTTAAACTGTAACCATTTTCCATATACCATGTATGTATTCCCTTCATGTGTCTTCATTATTAAGCTTGCATTTAGGAGTTTTCATAGCCCAGTGGCTGATAGCTGGAGCTGATGCTCTTCCTTTCTTCCACTTAGAGACCCCAGGGACGTCTCCATCTGCGACAGAGGACCTGGGAACCTGTGGCCACTCCAGAACATCCAGCTATGCTAGTCAGCAGTCAAAAATCTCAGGTAGCACACAAACACACTTATTCCTTCTCTTCAAAGAAAGGCAACATTGTTATCACACCATTTACACAAATCATAAACATAACCTTTTCTCCTTCCCCATAGGTTACAGCACAAATCACTCACGGTCGTCCAGTTTAACCGAGCTGAGCCATCGGAGGAACCCGTCAGGCGGTTCGGCCTCCACGGGCATCGGCAGCATTCTGGAACCCAATGAGCAGCAGGGGGAGAGGGGAGAAAG
>OOFE01050909.1:388-15758 GCA_900323365.1 Monocentris japonica | reverse complement strand
AGGGGGGGAGTTTCTAAACATCTACAAGGTGAGAGACAACCTAGACTGAACAATACAATACAACGCAATCATATTACTCAGAAAGGTTAAGAAAGGTTAAGATACAGAAATTAAGACATCATTTCTTCCACAAATGGTGAGGTTTTTTTTAACTCACCATTAACCCACCATGTCTGCACCACTCCCAGCCTATCTAGACCAGTCCAAAGATGTAAGAGGAATGTAATTCAAAATACTCAGAGGTTCTCATTCAGTTTGAAACTCAAATCCATGTGCATGATATGATCCATCATTTCAAGCTCTGCAATGTCTCTTTTGTTGAGTGAAATAGTTTCCTTGTTCCCTTCAGGCAATAGCTTGTGTTTATTTTCACCTGTAGACAACCTCAGCCCGACTGCAATTTGACAGATATACAGCAATTCATTCACTGAGCTCAATTATTTTGAGTTGTAACTGATAGCTGAAAACTTCTCTCTCACACATATTGTTTATCAAAGTGACGCCACAGAGTGTGCTGACACTTTTTGACACATTTTGTATGAATCATGATAGAAGAACCATGTGACGTGTAAGGTCCAGATGAATTAAAAAGACTTTGCCCCATATCAGTTCGACAAATTTGGTGTAACATAAATGGGTGCAATGAAGGAAATATCTTTCAAAAAAGTGGAAAGTTTCAGTATTTTCCAATATCTGTAAGTAATGTTTAACTGTGTATTTTAAAGGACAATATCCATGCTTGAAACTACCTGTTGTGACAGTTAGATGTCATGGATCATAACTTTCCATTTGTTACGTTATTTGAAGAAATATTTCACGGGACAATCCAAACATTGCATCTCCACATCCAAAGCGCCAAGAGCAAGAGCAGATTCTAGGCATGAGAGTGGACATTTAATCTTAAAACAGCATAGCCAAAGATACTTTTCCAATGATATTGCTTTAGCTTCCTGTTATCTCTCACAACGACGGTATTGTTTGGATTCCCACAATGCTCCTCATATTTCCTTCGGACTGGCAGCTCCATGATGGAGGGCCTTCCCTGGGGAGTCTAGAAACGCAGCCATTTTCAATGTGTCTGATCCTGCTCCTCGATCCTGGATGACTGTAATTGGCAGCCTCTGCTCGTCATTGAGTTATTACATTTCCCCTCTCGGCTATCCCACGCACCCCTGGGAGCACTTCACACTGTGAGTGAGTCCCACAAGTCCCCCCCTCTGTAGGACACACAGGACCTGCAATATAGTCGTCTTCAATGGTAGCATGAGTCTCTGCCTGCCTCTCTCGCTCTCTGAATCTCACATAATGGGCCATCATAGTTTTCCTGTCTATAATGAGCCACTGAGTGGGAAATTGCACCTGAATGTCCACAATTAATGCAGGAGGACGGGTACTTTACATTTTGAAAAGAGAAGAAAAACAATTGTGGGCTAATACATTAGCAAGGGGGCTTAAGGGGCCTCGCTCTTCAAAGATACCGCCGTAAAAAAAAGGTGCAAAGAAGGTTTATTTTTCCACAGAATGCAGGTCCCTTTCAACTTGACATCTCTTTTGAGTGCTTTTTATGATGTGGCGGCACAGGGATGATTTATTCTCCTCTAAAGTCATCCAAAGTCGAAAATAAACACAGATTCAATGGCTGCCGGTGTCACTGCTAAGTAAACACAGACCTGCCCGTAATTAAAGTCCCAGTTTCCTCCGGTGGAGCTGACGTCTTGGTTGTGCAGGAGAGCAGCAGCAGCAGCAGCAGCAGCAGCATCAAGAGGCCACGGTCCATTTCCTGCACATTTTCCTCAGGAATAATTACCGAGACTGTTTGTATGATGAAGGGCTCCATATTTGCCCAATTTCCACATTGCTGACTCACACTTGGACAGAAGAAGGTTTCGTCTCAAATGACACATTTGCAATCCGGTAATTGAATGGGGAAATGCAGCTGCAATTATCTGGCATGCAGTTCCTCGTGAGAAACAATCTTTGCTGTGATCAGTACTCCCACTAAGCAACTAAGACCTGACGCTCGCCGTGCATCCTTCCCTCGTGTGTGTGAATTTAAGTCAGCGTTGCCTTCACTAACTATTCCAATAAGTAAAAAAAAAAAAAAAAAAACAACAACCTGGGATTCCTATTAATGCAGCCAATTTGCAACCCCACATTCATCTCAGAGCCGCGCTGTCTGCTGAAACCAACGGCAATTTGTCCAGGCAGTCACAGCATGAACACAGGCAGCGGCTGTGCTCGCACGTGGCTGCAGCTTCATTTAAGCACACGCTGTTAAATGCGGGGCTTCCTTTCTTCGGCGTGCTTTGCATGTAGAGGAATGCTATGAATTATTTCATTCCCTCGCAGAACAAAGCACAGTACATATTTATGTATCCTTCAAAGAACAAAACTGTTACTAAAGGAGGGCAAAGTCAAGTATATCAAAGTGACTGAATGATTGATAAGCTGTACAGAGTTCATAAAATATTAATGCCAACTTTTCTCTTCATATTATAGAGTGGCCAGTTGAAACCAGGTGAATGCTCCGATCCCTCATTGATTTCCCACTGAATTCTGCTTCCAGTCCGACAAAGTTTTTTTTATTTAGCACGTTAAAAACTTGAGAAAAGAAACAAGAGTGTCATTGTGCAGGTGACATCAGAAATGAAGGGGAGAAGACAATTAAAGGATGTTTAAGCCTTTGGATTACATGAAGCGACGGGAGGAAAAGGGGGATGCAACTTGGAAGCAGGAAGGGGCTCCTAACGCCCTGAGCACTGACTTCTATGGCACTAAACAGAGTGAAATCGTTTTCACGAAAAAACATGATGTAACTGTTGCTGACATCCAATTCCATGCCCAGTTTATGTCTGCCGGGGGAAACTCGCCAGTGTGCGTCACCTGGCTTGACGCTGTGTAAGAGACACACAGCGAAAGTGGTGGGGGGGAATGGAGCACAACGGGGAAATTC
Organism: Monocentris japonica; assembly: GCA_900323365.1. Classification (NCBI taxonomy): domain Eukaryota; kingdom Metazoa; phylum Chordata; class Actinopteri; order Trachichthyiformes; family Monocentridae; genus Monocentris; species Monocentris japonica. The sequence goes on along the minus strand of OOFE01050909.1, from coordinate 12,805 downwards.
ATCTGCCAGTTCTCTGCCATCCTGACTCAGGTTTTGGGTCTGGATCTCACACTTCTCACAAGCCTGTCCTTGTTTCGCTCTCTCTCCACCTCGCTGACTTCCATGTCTGTACTGAATGGCTGAAGAGCAAATGACGAAAGGGACTGCATGGACAACACAACCTCGGGGTGGTAATCACTGAGGAATTCAGGCAGTTTGGCGTTATTGCTGGTCACTGTTGACTTTCTAAAAAAAAAAGGATGGTCTCTGCTCTACACTTGATGGTTAATCTCTTCATGACAATAAAAATGAACGGGTGCATGGGTTGTGAAAGCTTTTGCAGGTTTGCTTTTATATAAGTATTAGTCAAGGGCTTTTGAAAAAAACACAAAGCGCCTTGCTCCAGAGTGCTAGCTGGCAAACAGGCAACCTGGTAATTGTTGCTTTGCTATCATGTGAAAACCCTTTTTAAAAGCAAGACGCATTGAAGTTGAAATGGCTTCAACTTCAACCGCTGTGCATTGCACACCACAACACAATGCATGTGAAGTACGGAGTCAGGCTTTGAAACTACAGAGGCCGATGGAGACGTGCGTTAGCGCAGCGCCCCAGATGAGTGATTGCCACCTGGTTGCTTTGTGATCACAGTGATCACAGCATGTAAAAGATGTTTGCGTTCATACTTCATGGCTTTGTGGTTTTATTGTGGAACTAAATCTGGGTTATCGTCAGGGTTGGGGCACTGGTTCATACACTGAAGCTGCATGCTAAAACTAAAACTACACAGAACCTTTGTTAAAGTGGTAATATGCACTTTTTGTTTAGTTTATTTACTCCATCTTTGTCTCTCAGCCTCACTGTGGTGTTCCTCACTGTGGTGTTCCTCACTGCTCTTCCCAGAGATCACCTGTCAATCAAACAGTGTGTCCAGTACTGTGACGTCTGTCTCCTTGGATTTTCTGTGTTCTGTGAAGTTTGAGTTTCTGTAGGTGGCGCTCTTTTCTTTCTCTGTTCAGCCATGGTGGCTATCGCAGAGCCAGAGGATTTTAACTGGGAAAGACTTACCTGACACCTGAGTGTTTGGCTAGAGGTTGAATCAATTGGTGATAGAGGGTTGCACAATGGACATTTATTTATCAGAAATGTTGTGAATTATTACTTTTAATAAAGTCACATAATTTACTCTACTACTCCTGCTGCTAAAATATGTGTAAAATACAAGCTGCTCTAACCATTAAAGGAAAAATTGTTCTTTTCAACCACAGTGTGAGTTGCGCCAAGAGGCTTAACCTCCGTGTATGATACAAGTGAACGCTATGTACAAAACCAAAAAGACAACTCTCCCAGTTGTTGCAGCTCTCCACCATGAGCCTCGGGACTCTCTTTCTCTCACATCATGAACAGAAGTCCACAAGTCACCAGGGTCATATTTCATCATCAGCTGCCAGTCTGTTCCACGCCTGTCCTCCTCAATGTGGAGATGTCAGCAGTGGCTTGCAGACAGACAGACAGAGAGAGAAACAACGTGAGAGATATTGGAGAAGGAGGAGACATAGTGGATATAGGTGGAAAGAGGGTATATGTGACAGGAAAAAAGTGGTGTTGGCGTCTAAAGTGAAAGAAAGCATTGCACGTATTTGAACATGAAGGAGTATGATTGCAGTCAGATAATGTCAACACATGAACACCCAGGTCAACCCAAACAGAGGGCAACAGTCCCCCTGTCTATGTGCCAGAGTGTTACACACAGCATGTATCCCATGTGAAGACTTCATGGGCGACCAGTCAGCGCAGGAGCCCCCTCACACTCAGCTCGGGTGTCTTTGCACAGATACTCCCTGACCTCGGAAACAGGCTTGCATGTAAAGGACGAAAGTACTTCTGTGCAGTGCAACAAGCCTGCAGAGGCTGAATTTTTAGGGGCAGCGCCATGTGATATCCAAGGCCCTGCAATTCCATACAGAGAGAGAGAGAGGGTTAAAAATGTTTTGAGGCTTAGATGCAGATTTCAACATTTGCTCAATTGACAACACCAAGCAAGAAGACTAGATAAAATGTGCACGTTGTTGGCCAAGGCAGGGAGTAATGCAGTTCCAGTACCTCACATACTGTAAGTAGCACTCACATCAGGTGCTGGAACCTTTCTGCAATTACTTATTTTAGCACAAAGTTTGTGTACTTTGCACTTACATTGAGTTATAACATCCCTTTCATTAAAAACACTCATAGATTAATGCACTGGAATAAAGCCATCGCAAAGCATTACAAGTGACTAATATTTCTAAAGCCTTGGAATAAATCACTTGCAGGCTTAGAGGATCTATTTGGCCATTTTGCAAAAAATGATTTAAATTCCTGTATCACATTTAGTGAGACTTTATCTTTCTGCAAGTAGTATGCACCAACTGCTACATACAGTGTCAGATTTCTCTGTTGGCAGATGTTTCTCGTATGAGAGATCCATGGGAGTTTTCGGTTGCAGTTGGCAGCTCTGACTCGCGTCAAAAAGTTTGAGACTTTCTAGGGTAAATAATGACAAAGATCTGAAATGCGAGTGTTATACAGCAGGTTGAGGAGTTCCCTGGTTTGAATTCACCCATTGTATGATGGAGCTCTATGTGAAATTGTGAGTATTTTTCTTTTTTCCTTCAGCACATAACCAAATGTGACCTGTAACAACCATCCCGGGCAACAGTAACACCAGGTGTGCTCCGTTCCTTAAATCTTTTACATGGTCTGGTGGAAAAATATGGATTTTAATAAGTTCCTTCAGGAGCAGGCCAGAATGGGAGCCTGGGAAAGTAGAGGTGCACTGTGCATTGCATTAGACTTCTTTGAATGTTTCATAATAATAAACATGCAGGGTAAAGATTCAGACTGGGGTGAAAACTTGACTGACTTACTTGCAAACTTACGACAGCGTGTGCCTTTGCATTCCTTGGACTTTTTCTTACTTTCCCTCAATGTTATTATCTGTAATGTTACATCTAACTTAATAGGATGCAGGCTCTCAAGGCCGAGTCATGGAAAAGGCCCCCAATTGTGGCCAAATTACTGCCAGTACTTTAGCCTCCATGATCAGGAACAAAGCCTTGCTCCTAGGAAAGAAGTGGGCGTCTTAAAGTGTGCGTTCACAAAATCAAAAGGCCCAATTTAATGTTGACCAGCATTGCAGCTCTGCACACTTCAAATGTGATGCCCAATTCTGGGTTGTACTATTCAGTACCATTTCCCTCACATGCTTGCTTAGCTTAAGCTTCTCAATTATTCAGGCTTCGATCAATACTCAACACACTCCCGTGAGGAAAAGCGGTTGGGAGAGGCGAATTTCAGCTTCAATCTGGATTATGGATTTGTATAAATTTATGTGCGGCCGCTCAACCGAACAATCTGTGGAAAACACGCAGCGAAACAAGGCGGCACAAGTGGGGAAGCTGGTGGGCTCAGAGCTTCTGTCCATTTTAACTCCTTGTTCGTCACTGATCCTTTATAGCTCTGGCCAATTATCACACAGCCACAGTCCAAGGGGCCTTTCTCATTAGCCTGCTCCGGCGCGATCCGCAGGCCTAATGAACAGAGCCTCCATTACCCGGGTTTACGTCCAACTTTAAAAAACAAGGCCGTGTTAAGAGCGCATCCTGACAGACAAGCACAAGTCACACATCAGTGGCAGGCCTAACAAGCCGGAGACAAAGAGACAAGGAACTATCCTTTATAAGTGGCTGGAGTCGACTTGGGCGTGAAACTTTTATCAAGGGAGAAACTATTTGAAGGGGTTTTGTTGTGATTTCCTGTTGTGGCTTGGCTCCCCCTAGTGTTGCTAGTAACAACCTCCACATACACCTGTGATAAAGTACAGTAAACACCGGCCAGGCATTTGTATGAAGTTTCTCATAGGAAAACACTTTTCAGACGCTGATGAAGAAGCTAGATTGCTGACAGAGCCTCTCTCTGTAACAGACAGGATGCTACTCTCATGTTGACATCAGCAGTTCATTTCCTGAGTGACTTATGGAGGCTGTATGTGACAAAGCAAAAACTAGATAAATTGACGAGTTCGGTCTCGCTACCACTTTCCTGACGTCTCGCGCCTATTTTGACTGTCGACTAGACTTTTACCGCCTGTCTAAAAAAAAAAAAAAGACCCTAAATATGTATTTCTCCACCTTGTCCGCCATTGTTTATTTTCTCCCCAGCAGGAGAAACAATTTAAGGGATTACACCTGTTAATAATATGTCATGGTCCTCCATCTTCCACACATTGATTACACATTGCATTTTCTATGCTTTAATTATTTGGATGTTGAAGGATATATGGTACAAACCTCCTGCAGAAAGATCCTTAAGAAACTCTTCATTCTTTTGTACATTTGGAAAGAACATGCACACTGTTTTTTGGTCTCAGTCTTGACCTGGTCTCAACCACCTTTGGACCTGGTTTCAAATTGACTTAGTCATCCTTAGCAAGGTGATGTTGTCTACAGCCCTGTTGGTGAGCATGTGCACGTGCCCAAGCGTGCATGAGTATTGCATATTATACCAGTCTGAGTGTGTTTATGTGTGCGGCTGATATCTTTTACCAATTACAGGAACAGAGCGCCTCCCTTACTGACTGCATGTGTCTCAGGAGCCAAAGCCAGAATTAGAGATGGCGGTGAAGCCTAGCAGAGGCCTTGTTGTATTTAGCTTGGCAGATGAACAGGAGCTTCGTTCAAGCCCTCTCCACAGAGAGCTCCCGTACGCATTTGTGGGAACGGTGCCTGTAAACGCTCCCGTCAACAAAGGCCTGTCGCTGCTTCTCCCTCTTTTTTCTACAGGCGTCAGTCCAATAGTGTGATGTTTTGGTTTAAACTTAGAGGAGGAACCCTCTTGGAACTGACATCTCCTCTTTTCCTCCCACACTTTAATCGTTTGGAGTCACAATTTTTTTTTTCACAGTTTTTTATTGATTATTAGTCTGCTTGTTTTGGTTTTGTTTTGTTTTGTTTTAAGGCCATTTTTAAAACTGAGGTCGGTCACATTGGTTATGGTTTCAACACGCCACTAGTAATTACACAGTTGATAAACCTCTAAGTGTCTGTTCTTCTACTGGGGATGCCACACAAGTCAACAGTCCTTTTAATCCTGATACAGACATCGAAACAACTATCGCGCCCCACAGTGCTGCAAATTGAGCAGGTTTGTTCTTGCAGTGACTTTGCCTCATATTTTGAAAGTTTTGGTCCTCCATTCCAGACAAAATACCAAAAGCAAGATCACAGCACAATGATTAAAGGAAAAACCCAAAATGAAAAATAATAACAGAGAGAGAGTTTAAAATAGAGTAGGTTAAAATACACGGCAGGGAAATCCTATCCCCGAGAGAGGGTCAGACATGTAATTTGAAAAAAGGGAGAGTTAAATGACATGTAGGGAGTAATTATAGAGCCTGAATAGACAGAATGAACTGAAATAATAAAATACCACCTAGTCCTGTCAAGAGCCTTCTTCTGTGGACCGAGGGAAAGGAGCCTTGAGTTTAAAAAGGGCAGGCCACCACCCATCCCATTTCTCTAGCCTTACGGGAAACTATAAGGAACATTTAACTCTGTGTGCTCCGACGACATGCAACATACCTTACACTAACGTCCTGCAAACGAGTTGAATTAAGGCCATTGAGTTCTTGCACTCAAATCTATAAAGCTTTGAAAAAAAAAGTAAATTTTAACAAGTCATTTAGTCTCATATTCAATCTTAAATTGTGATTTTTCTTAAAACAAGTGGACAATTCTGCCACTTGTTCCCAATGCACTCTCACTTGTTTCAGAAATGTACTAGAAAAAAAGGCAGAATAAAGCAGATCCCTTCACAAGTATCAACAAAATGGCAGTTTCCTTTCACTTGCTTTGAGAAAACTGAGCTTTAAAGACTCTTTAAAGACAAGATATTTTCTGCAGTGAAGGGCATCTGTATTGTCCAGGATGATTTCATAAAGCATCATCTTCGTCATCTTTAGTCTTTTGAAGGCGACCTCAAAGGACACACGGCACTTAATTTGACTTGTGGTACTTGGGCCTGCCTGAGTGACATAAGTGGCGTGAGTGTCACATTACCTTCAAACTGATGGATGGCACCCTCCTCCGTCCAGAGCTGCTGGTCCATTATCATGCCGCGGCTCGGTTGTGATTTATGGCGCGGGGTCTCAAAGTGGATGTGATGGATGGGGGACGTGCAGCTCACCAGCCGTGTTGTGTCTTTCATGCGATTATATTCCTAACCATTTCATATTAGCCTCTTGACATGTCTGCCAGCGATAAACACAACCCCGCAGCAGTCATCATTACATCCAAGTGACACTGTTGTCCTGAGCATCAGTGTTGTGTTCAAGGAGAGAGACCCTTCAGGTTGTGGGCTTTTAGGCTTTTAATAAAGAAATAATAGTAAAACCGATGTGTTTCGGCCTTCACAATTCATCTAACTCATATATAAATACAAAAAGCATGTTAAAATTATTGGAGTAAGTGGACAAGTTTGTCTTTCCCAGTGTTACCTGTCCATTACTGCACCTTTCCAGCGGGTGAAGTCCTGCCAGAATACCATTGCGACCACTGTTTGTAGTTAACACATCTTTCTGCCTTTTTATCTTTTTATTGTGGTCTAGTTCAGATCAACATCCAGACTCCACTGTTTCAGGACTATATATAAATGTATCGTGGCAGGGTGCTCGATTTTCCCTCTAGCATTTACCGCGCCGATGGAGGCAGTCATTAGGGCATCAAAGTGGGTAGTAGGTGGAGAGAAGCTGCAGGGAGGGCTGCACCTCCCACTCATCAGGGCATATATGGATGATGTGACCACCGTGACTACCACAGCACCTTGTACCAAAAGGCTGCTGGACAAATTGAATGAAAACCTAAATTGGAGCGAGGATGAAAGTAAATGAAAGTGTAAATCAGGGAGCATAGCCATTGTCGAGGGGAAACTGGTACACAAAAGGTTTTGTGTAGACAAGGAAGCAACTCCACCAGCACCAGAGAAGCCTTTAAAAAGTTTAGGACAGTGGTATGATGTGTTGTTAATTGATACGGAGCAGATCCAGGAACTAAGGCAGCAGGTAGCGAGAGGCATTGACACTACAGAGGCTATTAGGCAAGCTAAAGTTGCGGTGCCTCTGCTAATGTGGCCTTTGACAGTATATGAGGTGCCCATATCAAAGGTAGAGAGGTTAGAAAGGATGGTTAATGTTAGGAAATGGCTTGGAGTCCCACGGTGTCTTACTAGTGTGGCGCTGCATGGAAAAGGGATTCTTGAACTGCCTATATCTAGCCTGACAGAGGAGGATTACTTTCACATGGATGTGATGTTATTTTGACTCTTTTTAATCATTATTTCCTTTTTTGTTTTTATTGTAAAGCGTCTTTGGGCACCCTGAAAAGAGCTATATAGATGTGATTTATTATTATTATTATTATTATTAGTGAGGTTTATATATCACAATAGCTTACACAGAGAATGAAACATCACATGCAGAAAAGAGAGGAAGAGCAGGGGTGAAATATTGGCCCGATTTCGAATGGCTTTGCGGTCAATTTTATTTCTCAATATAAAAACAAAAAGAAATACGTTCATGTGCACGGTTGTGGCCGACCACCGAATGGAGCACACCTGGTACTTATCTATGATCAGCCCAGACCCAAATATATTGAATCATAACACTGACAGTGAAGCAATATAACCCTGGTGTCCCCATCTCGCCTCTCATCTGTCAGCTAAAGGCACTGTGTGTGTGTGTGTGTGTGATACACTGACCTAACACATGTCACTTCTCCAAATGGCACTTAACTCAATTTTCCACAGATGGTTTGAAGGGAAGGGAGAGAAAACAAGAGCTCATGTTGACGAGATGTGTGTTTTTTGGCCTGAAAGGCAATGATGCACATTTTGAGGAAATGAAGATGAGCGATTTCCCCAATAGCTCGGACCGACTGTGTTTTTTCCTCACAGTCCACCAATCTATCAAAAGGTCCTATTCAGGGACGTAGTGGGCAAATGTACCTAAACTCAGTTTACCCCTTTTTTAAATTAGAGAATAGAGTTTACTGTGGATGAAATGGAAAAAACAGAAAAAAAAGGATTAACGTTGCGTGGCCTCGTAGTAGTTTTGCATTCACTCATAAAAATCTTTCCCCCAAGTTTGTTAGTAAAGAGTGGTATCGACATGTTCCCTTACCTTTTATCATTTTGATTGGTATCAGCATTGCTGGCACTCTCAAACCATGAGCCCCGTCCTCCCTCCAGTACCAGTAGATCTACTTACAAGAGGATAGTATGAACACATCCATACACTAACATTTTATCCATTTTATTATCCTTTATATCCGTAAATGTCAAACACAAGCAACATTATGAAAACAATTTAGGTCATTTCATATACAATTTTGGAAAATGACTTATGGGACTTATGCAATGCTGTTGCAAGAGAATGGAAAGGTGAGTCAGCCATTGTAATGGAAATTGTTCTGTTAATGCTTGTATGACTTATGATTCTGTAAACATGTTTGCTGTGCAAGAAAACAGGGAAGTGGTAGACAACACCTCGAGTACAGACGTGGTGGAAGAGGAACAATCCACTGTAGAAATGTACTGAGACTGACAAAAAAACCGCCTCAAATGTCTATATAAACCACTCCTTGTCCCTTGTTCGGGGCACTCACCCGGACATTTCTCCCCGGTGTGTGTCCTTCTGCGCAGAAGCTGGTAAAAGTGCATTTATTCTGTAACCATTGCTGAATTGAAATAAATTTTTACTTGAAAGCATGTGACGGATAGTGTCGCTCTGAAGTGGAACCTAAGAGAAAACTTTGACACAAAGCTTTTTTTTCTCCTGACAATTTTTTCCCCTACTACATCCCGTCAGGGCTTCCGTGGTTTACCCACCTTTTTCTCTGAAATAGATTCAAAATATACATGAACAAACTAGTGTTAGTGATATAAGAATGTGTTTTATTTAAGGGGCTTGTGTGAAAATATAACAGATTTTTGTCTATATTGCTGGTTGTGATGATTACTGACCGGAGGTCACGGTTTACCCACCTTTTTATTTACCACTACTGAGGGCAGTTTTATCCATAACCACCTCATGTTGCACATTCTTCAAAGCTTCAATACTCTCTTCTTTCTGGACTCACTGATCATGCACGTTAGTTGAACACTAAAGAATCAGTTTCACAGAAAGCATGATGATATTCCATTTTCCTGGTATCATACCTTTGGTAAATGTGAATTTGATACTTTGGAGCAGGGGTACTATATGAGGCTTAACAGTTGAACCCTGCAGGTCTAAGCTAAATAAGGTACTGAGTTGCAACTGCACCTTTGCCACTTCATGTCCATACACCTAGCACATACCCAGCACAGGGAAACAGCTGGACAACAAGCCAGCTATGCATTGTGAGACTCTGCTATCACCTAGTGGCCATAACGGGGCATCGTCATGTCTAAAGCTCAACAGATAAATTCATAGCATATCAGTCAAATGTTTGGTGTCTCTGACAAGAGGGAAACATTAAGAAGTGAATTGTGTTCTTAGGAGCTAATGCTTTACTCACCGCCCTTAGGATGATGTACTTGCCCATGTGCAGAGAGGATAGGTATCCCAGGTGCCTCTCCTGTTTCATCCACTCTGCTCTGCATCTACATCTTGCTAGCAGCTCTCTAGCTGGTACAGGTACATATCTGGGCTTGACTTTCACTGAGGCAAAGCCATTATTTAACTTGGCAGCTGACATTACGGTACATTTCACATGTGCGTTCGTATGTGTGTTCACACTTGCCTCTGTCTTTTAGTGCATTTACATGTGCATGCATGAGTGCTTCTTTGCATTGGAATGCTGTTTTATGTGTGTGTGTACATGCTCTTTTGTGGTTCGCAGGGGCTGTATTTCCCTTTTATTACCCTCCATGTCCTCTGAAATGGTGGTGGAATATGAGAAGGTGTGTTGCGCTCCAGCAGTGGTTCTGCTCAGATTGATGGCCTGTCGGGATCGGCTACGCTCCGGGTCTGGCAGGAAAAGGCTCTTTAGGGATTCCAGCATAATGCAGATAGCAGACTTTCTGGCTTGGCCCTGTCTGAAAGTTATATCAGCAGTAAGGGGACTGGGAGGGATCTGTGTGTGCAGAAACACACACACAAGTGCAAGCACATGCAAGCACAAACATTCAGAGGCAAACTTGCACAAACTCTCTTTCTCTACTACATTTGTGTCAGTCATAGTGGATAGGGTTTTTTACATGTGGTGAGACCAGTGCAGGCAGGAAGCAGCGAGGGCCCTCTGGGGTTGAGGAACTGCTGGGGCTTAAGGCGCACAGGTTGACAGTAACAAATGGAGAGACAACTTCATTTGGAAACTCATCTCTTTTGTGGATAGGAGTTGGTGTCTCACCAGAGAGAGAGAAAAAAAATCACTAATTGCACATGAGCACACACATTGTGAAGTGACTCACACATAGATTAGTCTCAAATTCAGTCTTAAATATTATTTTCTTCAAAAACAAGTAAACGTTCTGCCAGTGGGTTGAGAAAATTCAACTTGTGCCCATTGCAGTTCACCTTGCCACCTATAGGAACAAGTGCTGTTATGTTAAAACAAGGCAGAGAGACCTCATTGCTGATAGACACCCATAGACAGACACCACCCCCACAGTTACACAACTGTGCCAGATGATTTCTGAATTTACAGCTCTCAAGAGACTGGTCTTGAGGTAGCCATTTTACAAGGCTCATCCATCACAACTTGTTGCCAGACGCCTGTTGTTGATGGGCCAGGCCTCTAGTCCCAGCATCCCAAGGGAGAGTCCCCATCATGATAGTTCCCTGTCCGGCAGATCTGTTTGAACACTGTAGCGCCATATTGCTTGTAAGTTACATTGCAGTAGCCTAAAGCATCGCCCCTCCCCTTGGCCTGAGACATTAACCTTTCAAAGTAAAACCTAAAAGTTGCAGACCAGCAACATACAACAATGTATAAAGTCAAAATGCAGCCAGAATCACATGAAAGAGACAAATCAAATAAAAAAACAACCAAAATCAAGAGGGAACAAAGCACTGCAAAAGGCAATATCTGTAAGAAGAATGATAAACAAGTTTATCTGGTTAAACTTTCAACAGCACACACCCAAGTGAAAATTATGAGTCCATGAAAGATAAAAGAGATGATGAAAAATGCACCATCTATTTATTGTTTCACCAATATGTGTCTAGTGAAGGCAAATAAATGTCCATGTAGAGAAAAATGTACTTTTCATCCTTTCTTATTGAAATACTTCAACTAGACCAAAAACACAGACATGGTTCAGTTATTACGAACATGCTTTGGATTGTTAAAGCCTTTCACAGTTATGTGTTTCCTAGGTAGTGATATTACTTGTTACAGTTCACACAAGCTAACATGTAATGTGGACTGATAGGTTTAACATGACAACATGTCACGCTCCAACACAATAACCGTATTATCAGCCGCATCATCATGACTGCTCCCATTCAATCCAATTACTTCCACCACCCCAATCCAATATCACTCAGAGCCGATTAGGGCTTGTACCTGGGGATGCAGCTACATCATCTGCCAGCCCGTCTCCAGACCTCTTTTTTCCAGCATATCGTGATTGGACGCAACCTGCAAGTGAGAGTGAACACCTCAAGAGTGGATTTTATGTTGTCTGGCAACCGAGGCAGATCTTGAGGGAAATTTGCTGGGTTTGCCGGTTTTTTGGCACCAAGGCATACTGCTTTATGGCACAAAGCAGGAGCATAGTTGAAACTTCATGTTAGCTTACTTCGTTGGAGTGCTTATTCGTTGTTATCAAGGGCTGTTATTGGCTCTTATCCTCCTTCTTGCTCTTCAAAACAGACGCAAGAGAAGGGGGACAAGTGGCAACATCCTCTGTACAACAGGAGGGAAATGTAGTCTTAAAGCTGCACGTTGGCGGCCAAGCAAACCAACTGTGAGGTAAGAAGTCCAACGTTAGTGAGTCCAGCTTTCTCTGGACAAAGACTATTTCCCGTCAGTGACTATACCCAACACCAGATTGTCAGATATGGCGTCTCAGATAGGGAGGCTGGGACGCTCTTCTCTATTGCAGCTCCACTTTGCGATTTCGGCTGATAAGATGGGTTCATTTTTAGAGAAAAATCTTTCCCAGCGCCACTTTAAGAAACAAAATGCACCTATGATGCAGTACCTTTAAAACCATGTGCCACAATCCCTCCCTCCCTCCTCCCCCGTCTTCGACATCTCTTGCTCCCTATGTCCATCTCTTTCCGTTTCCCTCCCTCCCCCCGTCCTACTCCACATCCCACTAATTACCCCTCAGCAGTGAGGGAGTGTTGTGTTTAGTGACATGCTGAGGCAAGCCCAGTCTCCCTGACTAGTGGCTCTGACAGCTTGTCATGGCACACAC
>OOFE01050904.1:70491-91733 GCA_900323365.1 Monocentris japonica | reverse complement strand
AAGCAATTAAGTTCACAGTAATTCGTTTTTTTAGTTAATATATTACTTAAAATAATTATTACCATTACTTAAATATTTTTGGGTAATCAGTTACGACAAAAATTTTGAGTAATTTGAACTTATTCGGGTTTACAGTGTACCTTGTTGAGGGCAGCTTGCACAATGGTCTCACTCTCAGCATCTAGGGCTGAGGTGGCTTCATCCAGCAGAAGGATCTTGGGATTGCGGACTAGAGCTCTGGCAATCGCTATCCTCTGCTTCTGTCCTCCACTCATCTGCATCCCTCTGTCTCCTACCAGCGTCTCAAACTTCTGCTCAAAAACAAAAGTCTCAACATCAGTATCTCTGAGTACAGAGGACAGAAAGTCTAACACTCACTCATTACATTACAATACAGGCATTTAGCAGACGCTTTTATCCAAAGCGACACAATAAGTTTAACTACAATAAGTGCATTCAACATAGGTAGGCAAAAGAACTACTCGTCACCAGAAATTGTAAATGCATTTCCTTCCTAAACAAGCATCTAAGAGCATAACTAGTGCTAAGGCAAAAGTACAATAAGTTAGCTTCCTACTTTTTATTTAAACAACTGAGACAAATAAGTGAAGCAAATAAACGAGAGCTAAGACAAATAAGTGAAGCATATAGGCATATAAGCAAGTGCTAAGACAAGTAAGTGAAACAAATAAGCAAGTGCAAAGAGGAAGCGTCAGGGTAGTGTTTCTTGAAGAGGTGGGTTTTCAGCCTGCGGCAAAAGATGGGCAGCGACTCTGCTGTCCTGACATCAATGGGGAGTTCATTCCACCACTGTGAGGACAGGACAGAGAAGAGCTGTGACCGTGTAGATCAGCCACAGTTGTGTAATAACGTCTCGAGAGGAGGTGGAATAAATCTAGTGGTAGTATTTGAAGAAAAGCAGAATACATGTTTGTTTGTTGTTGTTTTTTTGCAATGATAACACCTAATCCAAAAAGAGTTGTGTATATGAAGAGATGAGCCAATTTGATTCATTCAGAAATCACAGCTGATTCTTGTTTCATTCAACTGATAGTGATATCGTTAGGATTTCCAAATGACATGGATACCCCAGCCGGCTGTATTATTGTGTTGATCCTAACATAACATAACATAACATAACATAACATAACATAACATAACATAACATAACATAACATAACATTAATGTATGAAAGGTAAAGGCTACCACTATTACTATTACTATTACTAATAATAATAATACTATGATACATTATTCCCACCATATTTATGGTCTGAACAACTAATGCTTATGTGACTTAAATCAGCTACCTCTCACTTATATTTGTATCATTTAGAAACTTGGTTGGAGAACATAGGGGGGTGCAGGAAGCAGAGGAGTGTGAGGACAGAGAGCTCCCACTGCCCTCGCTCCACCCACTCAGCCCAGCTATTGAACATTCATCCTTGTACCTGTTGGGTAAATTGAGTGTTAGTGATGCCATCTGTTGCTCATGAATCACAGCTGAGCCTCTAAGTTCTCTCACTGAGTAATATTTCATGGTGCTGAAGTGGACTTCCCCTAGGAGTGAAAAACACAGTTCAATATAAATTAGCAGAGTGAGACAGAAGTCTTGCTGATTGCTGCCAACACTTTATTTCCCCAGGGTTATTTTGGTTTCATGGTGGTTCCTTAACAGTTGAGATGTTCCTATGATCACCACACTGCTCTACCTCTCTTAAGCCATTATTCTTCCTTGACTGATGTCACTTCCTTGCCTCTTCCAGCTGACCTCCTAACAGCACCACCTGACCTGACCTCAGCGGCAGCCATGTACCGCGGCCCCGTCTATGCCCTCCACGACGTGGCTGACAAGATCTCCATGACCAATTCCCCTCTGTTGGACCCACTTCCCAACCTGAAGATTAAGGTGTACAACTCCTCAGGCTTGGTCACCCCACAGGATGACCTGGGAGGGGACTTTTCTTCTAAGCTGTCACCTAAGCTGCCCCACTGCCTCCTGGACAGTGACAGCACCATAGGCCGCCGCACCCAGACCCAGACCTTGATCCGCACCAGGGACCCGTCCTGCACCGCCCTGGGCTCCTTCAACTCCCTGGGGGGGCACCTCATCGTGCCCAACTCAGGTACCATAACAGGGGCTGGGAGGGGGTATTTTCTCATTTGTGTGTTTTGATGTTTTTTCAGTGCTAAAATAAAGTGCATGCTCATATGTTTAACAAGGCAAAATGTGTTGGCTGTTCCAGAATACACAGCAGTCAAAGATGGTACAATGAAAGAATAGATGAGTTCTGATTCACGGAAGAGAGATAAGATACTTCCAACATATTCTGTGTTAGTCTTTTTGAAACAAATTACTGGCCTGCTGTTATTTTGTTGATTGGAGCTCTGTACTTTCGTCCACTCAGTGGCTCTCCTTCCAGATGCTTCATCAGCGCTCGCTCAAGATTTACACAGCAGCAGCATTCCAATAATAGGACTTCCTTTAGTGTGTGTGTGTGTGTGTGTGTGCACATGTGCATAATAAAAGGATTAACACCTCTCCAGAGTACAGCCTGACATGGAGAGGAGATCATCTATCAGCCCCTCTCTCGCCGCCCCAAAGGGACCGCTCTTAATTAATTCATAATAGGCTGGAGATGATGTTCTGCCCAAGACTTGAAGTGAAAATCCACCTCCTCACACAACTCACATAATGGGATTCCTTTGATTTACATGACGAAATCTCTCACAATGCTAGAAGAAAGAGAGCCCAGGCTATAATCTGTGATGCAATTAATAAATACTTTCTGGACTTACTCCACTTTGACAATGAACAGTGGACATATCGACATATGCTCAGAGCTTGGCAATACAGAGCTTGTGAGCTTTGCAATGAAATGAAAAACGTCTTCTGGGCATCAAACCTCAAACAAACATGTAGCAGTTCCGTCTCTTAATGGCATCAGATTAGTGATGAGTTTTGGTACATTTGTTTCTAGCATTGGGAGAGTGTTGTTAATCTTCACCAATACTGATTTAACTCCTAAACTTAAAACAAATACTATATATAACTGCATGTGAATTGTGTACTGGGGGGATGATCTCTGAACTGGCCTGGGTGGAGTGCCTCAACCTGTACTGGCCCTAACTCCACACACCATGAGGACTACCCTGATACACACACAGATGCCACTTTGAAACAATGTGCTAAACCATATGTAGTCTATCAGAGCATGGCTTACACACACGGAGTGACAGGGGTTGATGGATACCTGGGTGTATGTATTAGAAGCACTGAAGCCAAGGTGTACTGTTTCAGGGCGTTTACTTCTGCTATACTGTCCTCACTTCAAACACATGTGGGCTGTTTGTAACATGCCACAGATGCTTGGTGACAGGCATAGAAAAACAGCCTGAGACATTAAAGGATACACCAACTTCTCAAGTTTCTTTTTTTTTTTTTTTTATTCCTGGAAAAATGTCTTCAGCCGCTGGTAGTGCTTAGCCACCTCATCATATTACATAGGCAGGGGGAGAGGAAAGAGCACTTTGTCATTTGATCTGTTCGTGTGTCTGGGTAATGAAATATTTTGTGGCACTGACAGTCTGGCTGTTTGGTTTTTGCATCCCAAAATGCATTTCCGATCTCTTTGAAGCCTCGTTATGAGGGAGGGTGGCAGAGAGCTAGATGTCCCTGTGGTGGAGTTGTGATTGCCTTGCTAGCTAGCAAGAGGAGCTGTCTATCACTTTTTGAAAAGTTCAGTACAAGGACATGGGAAATCAATGCGCTATCTGAGATGCGCCCCAGAGAGAGAGACATAGAGAGACAGACAGAGAGGGAGACAGACAGACAGAGAGAGACATAGAGAGACAGAGAGAGAAATGGGGGAGGGTCCTAAAAAAACACTCACACACATTGGACAGGGCATCATATCAAATCAATCTGTGATGGAGAAATGCTGGCTGCGGCTCCAGCATGGCAATGTGAGAATGTTATGAAGAGTAGAGAGTAGAGTGCCATATGTTTTAATATTTGGGACTGAGGGGAAGCAGTATGATTATAGTTCTCTAAGAAAAATAATGAAAGCTTTCACTGGGGCTTTAACTCATTGTTACTAGTGCAATACTGTATTAATATATGCCCATCTTAAGTAAAATAGTTAATTTGTCACCTTTTCTATAGAAAGAACATTAAAGATCTTAAATGTCATTTATATACCTCAGAAAGTTTGTTTATTTCATACCTTGAAAAAAAAAAACGTTATCATCCATATTTTCAGGCCTTTTCTGGTTATGCTGGCCTCATGTCCCTCTCTCTGCCTTTGGCACTGACAGTACCAACAGCTGTAAGGATTCCTCTGGTGTACATGACAACTTACAACTCTTATGTATGCTTGTATTCATGTGTGTGTGTGTTGGTCTGTCTGTCTCTGTGTTCTCCAGGGGTGAGTCTGCTGATTCCAGCAGGAGCCATTCCTCAGGGCAGAGTGTATGAGATGTATGTGACGGTTCAGAGGAAGGACAACATGAGGTAAGTAGTGCTGGCTGCCACGGCAAAGGCCTAGAGCTGTGTTTACCCCTGTCAGCACCACAATGTCTCACATGCACTGAGACTACTGTCACATCACTACTAATCAGCGCATGCGTGTGTGTGTGTGTGTGTGTGTGTGCGTTATTCTCTGTGCACCTCCAGGCCCTCAGTGGAAGATGGCCAGACAGTACTGAGCCCAGTGGTGAGCTGTGGGCCCCCAGGGGCCTTGCTGACCCGGCCCGTCATCATCACCATGCACCACTGCGCCGTGTCTGACAGCCAGCAGGATTGGCTGATCCAGCTCAAGAGCCAATCACAGCAGAACCAGTGGGAGGTGAGCTGTGGGATGCACAATGAAAACACTGTGGAGTGGCAGATTCTAATGTCTATCACTGTGGTTGAGTTTGCCAGGGTTTTTTTTGACAGTTGGAACCAAATCAGCACATTGTTATTCTGAGGTAGCGGGGACTATTAACTAGATATGGTTCCCCCTCTAAAAAGGAGACATAGGCATAATGCATCCACTCAATAGTGTGTATTTGGTTCACTGAAAAATTATATTCAACATTTAAAAAAGAATTGAGTTTAAAATAGAGGAACGAGAATGCCATGAGACAAAAGATACGATACAAGGAGAGTCTTTGTGAGGCACACAAAGAAAAACCTTCTTACAGACAGGTGCTGAAATGTGAAACATCTGATAGCTGGGAACAAGCCTATTTGTGTGTATTTGTGTGTGTGTGTGTGTATTTCCCTGCATGGAAGCATGTCTGTGTTGTTGGCACCCCTGTGCCTGCAGACTCCGTCATTAGCAGTGCTGCTGATGATAAGTTGGGATGCTGTGGGCATCAGTGTGAATGCAGCCTTCTGCCCATCCTCTCCCTGTTTGGCTCCCTTTTGCTCCCCGCTCTTTCTCTCTGTCTTTCTCTCTCACTGTCTTTCTCTTTCTCTCTGTCTTTCTCTCGCACTGTCTTTCTCTTTCTCTCTGTCACACATACTCACAAATTAACAAGCAAGCAGTTACCAAGAGACGACACACTGCAGAGACTATGCATCCGCCTCTATAGCAGAAACTGCTTAAATCGCGTTAGCGATGGTGCAGTTGTCATCTCTCACCACATAAAAATAATAAAATATCTCTATCTGCAGTAAACCTAATATAATAATAGGATAAAACTTCTTCTAGGCAGTTATTTCTCTTCAACTTCTCACCGGTCAAGAGAGCATGTGTTTTGAATTGAGTCTTGCTCCATGATTTTTGATCATGTGTTTTCCACTGGCCTGGCTCTCTCTTACTGGCCAACCACTATTACTAGAATCCCGCTACTTAGCAACAGCCTATATACCTGTATATGGCCTTCTGTCATCATCTCACCATTGATTAGTGGTTTGAATAGCATCTCTGCCACAGATGTAATGTTATGGCATATAGACCAGAAAGAAAATGTTGGAAACTGTTGGGAACAGGAGGACAAAAATCTAGCAGACTGATGAATCTAGCAAAAATCTTACAGACAGACAAGTAGCTTTGATCTATGCTTTGATGATCTATCTATTAGTACGTTCCACTATGCCCACATCTGCACGCTGGGGACCTAATTTCATCGTCACAGACAAAACATGAGCATCAACTTAAAGCATAAACCATAAGTAAACCCTGGAGTTAACAGATATATCATCCATATATCATCACACACAAATGCTTTATGCAGTATTTTACATGGTGAGAACCCTCTGATGCGAGCATCCCTATAATGTGTCTTGGAGCTGCTATATCGGCATTGGATAGGGAAATATTTGCTTATTATACACCTTATCATGGCCCACATTTCACTGTGACTTTGATGAATTGCTTGGAAGCAGCCAATAAAGCTCAGTATTTTAGGGAAAAAATAACTATTGATTATATCTCTGACCTGTCAGAAATGCGGATGGCAATATCCAAGGTGACGGCGACCTGCTTTATATGAGCTCCTCTTCTCACCGCGGCCACCCACCGAGGCAGATGTGTGCTAGTGTGAAATATTGCTTCGTATGACACGCTCTGCCAAAGTGTGTATTCATCATCACAGTAGAAACAGGAGAGCGAGAGAGAGAGAGGAGGAGGGGAGTCAGATACTTGTTTGGAGAAACTTATAACGTGCAAATATTTCTTTATATCATCATCACCCAGCGGGAATAATCATCCATTCCAGTCACCCCCCTCACCTCCCCCATACCTTGCGTGCACGCTCGCACACACAGACACACACACACACACACAGTGTGACAGAGGAAACGTGGTTATGTTATGATGATAAAGACAGCAGGTCATAATGAGGAACATGTGGGACTTTCTGCATCAGTAATTCTCTTGCAAAGATTCATCCTCCCATGCCACGAAGAAATCCACTGACGAATGCTGAGAGAAAATAGTGTGTGTGTGTGTGTGTGTTCACATGTTGAACCAGAAGCCTACTTTTCCACTGTATGTTCTAATTATCCCCTCAGTAAGGAGCCGCTACTGCCATCCCCCAGGAGCAGTTAAAGAGTCTAATGATCAGCCATAATACTGCTGTTAAACGGCCTAACTCACAATAAAATAATGTAATTCCTCTTCTGTCTTTCATAATAGGCTGAATTAATGCCAGTGTGCTGCTCACAGGAGCGTTAGGATTAGAGAGAGAGAGAGAGAGAGAGAGAGAGAGACAGAGAGACATTGAGAGACAGAGAGAGAGAGAGAGCGCAAGATGAAGCGTGATAAAGAGAGATGTGAGAGAGCAGGACAGGATAGAGGATAGAGACACAGTTAGAGATTCGGAGAGAGAGCATTAGTTCACATACACCATTGCTGGAGTGTCAGACATTACACACACTAAGGGTGCATTTCCGAAGGACACAGCTTACATTCAAATAACGCACACACACACACACACACACACACACACATTACACACTCACACCTGGATCGACTAAACGTTTGCGTGGGCGCTGAAGCTTTTGTGCTTGTCCAAATGGAAGAATCTCATCCACAACAGAAAAAAACTAATAGACAGATTTTTTTATGCTTTTGACCTAATTAAAGTGCATATTGGGGGATGTCGGGTATTATGTACAAAAACGGAGGAGGAGATGATTGTAATTATTTGCTAAACTGAACGATTTACTGAAGCGGAAAGCATTCATTTCAACTTGACTTGTGCTGTCTAATCAGTGCCTGGAGAAAGAGCATGGTAGCCTTTCATTGTGCACCAAATAGACGTCCTGTTAACTGCTGAACGCCCTACAACATACAGCACGTGTTGCACACTGGGATGCCTCGGGTTGAAAAGAACGGACAGATATAGAGACAGAGAGATGAGGAAGAAGGTGAAGCTGATGATGCACCTCTCTCCTGACTGGGGGTTGGAGACGGGGAAGGGAAGAGTGAATCCACAATCTTTTCATGACTTATTGGCTAATTAGTTTATATTTTTTTTATCTATACCTTATAATAGCTTTTGATAAATATCCTTACTTCAAGTTATTTTGTCAAGTGTGTAAATATTCTCTTTTTATTATTTTACCAAATATCATTCCATAAGAAAATTGCATCGTCATTTTTTTCTGGTAAAAATAACCTTAAGGAAAAACAGAATAAAAAAAAAACTGTGCAGCCCTACCTGCCAAAAAGATGAAAACATAAAATGAAATTCAGGACAAGGTAGCCATGGAGACAGCTTTTCATCTATTGTCTCTATTGTCACATTAGGCATGCTATTAAACATGCCTACTTTTAGTCTGTCTTTCAAAATATCCCTCTTTCTCCTTTCGCGTGATGGCATGTTCCAACTACAACCCAGGCCACATAGAGCGCCAAAACTGCAGCGACCTCATTTGCAGGACAGGTATTGGTAAATCAGGGGCAGAATTGGAGACAGCTGCCTATGCTGCCCTTTTTGCACACACTGATGGATAAAGCCCACATACCCACATGCAGCCTTCAGTTTGTGTAACTGCCATACAGATGAGGACACACCAACCCTTTGACTCTTTCTGCTTTCTCACACTCTAGGATGTGGTGGTGGTAGGAGAAGAAAATTTCACCACGCCATGCTACATCCAAATGGACGATGAGGCCTGTCACATCCTGACAGAGACCCTAGGTACCTACTGTCTTGTCGGCCAATCTCTCAGCGCTGCCACCACCAAGCGCCTCAAACTGGCCATCTTTGGCCCCGTCACCTGCCCTGCCATGGAGTACCACATCAGAGTCTACTGCCTGGATGACACACAGGACGCACTCAAGGTGAGCAGTGGGGTGCGTGTGTGTGCCTGTGTGTGTGTGTGTGTGTGTGCACATGTATTTGTCCTTGTGTTTCTGTGCATGTGTTTGTAAGAGTTAAAGTGTAGGTAGCGGAAAGAAAATGTGTTTGTAAGCATTAATAATGTTTGTGCGTTCATCTTATTGACTGAGTTGTTAGTGTGAATGTGTGTGTGTGTGTAGGCGTAGCCAGCAGATGACATGTGGGAGGCAGAATGGGAAGATTTTGTCTTGGTGTGCTGCGATAATGGGAGACAAGTGCATGCATTTGAATAGAATCTCCATTGCCAAGCTGCTCATAGAGAAATGTAGCTGCTGTGCTATCACAAAATACAAACCATATTTATCCCCCTCCCCTCCCATTATCTCCTCACCTCAATCTGTTTAATACTTCCATCCACCTACATGGAGGAGAGATAAGGAAGGATTATTATATTGTAATATTGTGCACGGTTATTAACTTTGGGAAGGGGTAATGAGAAGTGATAGCGATCTGGTTGGACGGACGTTCACCGCGGCTTCAGATGGCTGGTCTAGACTCACTTCATAAAGCCTGCACAGAATGTCTTGAATTTACTGTGCAAAACTGGTTCATTTGATTTTCAAATTTCCATCAAAGCAAGTGAAAAGGAGACTTTCAAAACCCTTCGTTGATGTCAGTATGCATGGTGTCGTATTACATTCGGGTGTACATTAATGTTCATGAGTCTGTGTTTGTATTTTTAGGAAGTCCTACAAATGGAGAAGCAGATGGGTGGGAAGTTGCTGGATGAACCAAAGACCCTCAACTTTAAAGATAGCACCCACAACCTGAGACTTTCCATCCATGATATCCCCCACACTCTGTGGAAGAGTAAACTACTAGCCAAGTACCAGGTAAACTCGTCATACACCCTTGCAGAAAAAAGCATGCATATACAGTGTCATAGGTTACTTTGAGTAAGGCATACACCCTCCTCACGTCTCTTGCTTTCTCTGCAGGAGCTGTCCTTTCAACAAGTGTGGAGTGGTTCTCAGAGGAACCTCCACTGTAGTTTTACCCTGGAGCGGTTCTCTCCCAGCACTGTTGACCTGGCCTGTAAGCTGTGCGTGCGCCAGGTGGAGGGAGAAGGACAGATTTTCCAGCTGGACACCACCCTCTCAGAGGTACAGTAGGGTCAAATAAACGCTTGGCTAAATGTAGCTGAAACTCTGAATTTAACTTATAATCGGATAAAGCAATCACCTTGTCCAGATATGAGCATCATGGGAATGTGCCGAAGTTGTATGGAAACCTTTAATATTCTGGAGACCAGTGTGACTTTTAAACCACTTTTTCAGTGTGAATTTTGTTTGCATTCAGACATAATGCAGAGCACTGTTTATTTGACATGAGGCTAATGCATTTCCTCTTTCACTGTGCTTGCCTGATCGTTCTATTGTGTGAGGGGCATGAATGAGTTTACCCTCTCTCCCATTTCCTCAGCTTCTTACTGCTATGTTCACACAGAGTGATAGAAAGGAAGACAGGGACCTGACCTTGCAGCCTTCATCTAGTCCTGCATATGATAGGCCACTACAGAGCAGAGTGGAGCAGAGGGGGAATAATCACCCTCCAGTCGTGCTGTGGTTGTTTTACAAAGGCCAGCAGGCTTAGAGAACAGAGTATGAGGGATGGAGAGACATACAGTAATGAGATGAATTACAGTACATGCACTGAGAGTTGCGTCTCTGCCTGGCCTTGGTTCATTTGTCTCTGTGTCTTGCCTTTGTTTCTGTACTTAGACCTAGAGGACCTGTTCTTCCAGATGAGATTATCTGAAAAGCACTGAACTTGCTGCAATGAAAGAATGGCAGTCAAATCAAGGATTTTCACTCTCCATGGAACCTTTACCAGAAATGTTCTGTGCTACATAGCCATTTCAGCTCAATTTCAACTGACCAACCATGACTGGAGACTAAAGGAAAGGAAAGTGTACTAGCTGTGGAGATCATGTGAGATCATGTTAAGTAATGTCCACCCATGTCCACCCTCTTCCTTTCCAGGACACGCAGAGTATTGACACGTCTCTGCTGGACCCAGCCAGTAACATCACCACCCTGGTGGGGCCCAATGCCTTCCGCATCCCCGTCTCCATCCGACAGAAGTTGTGTGGCAGCCTGGATGCACCACAGACCAGGGGCAACGACTGGAGGATGCTGGCCCACAAACTCAAGCTTGACAGGTTTGTATGGGAATAAGGCGAGTGTGTGTGTGTGTGTGTGTGTGTGTGTGTGTGTGCGTTCCTATGAATCCAGCCAATTATCCATAAAGACAGAGACAGTGGAAAAGAAACAGAGAAAGAAAGAGAGAGAGACACACAGAGAGAGACAGAGAGAGGGAGAGAGAGACAGAGAGAGACAGAGAGAGAGAGAGAGAGAAGGAGAGGGGTTGATTCCTTAGACATAGACATAACCTGGCCATAGAAACAGACTGTCAGGGAGGCCAGGCGCTGCTCATTTCATCTTCAAGAGGAGATGTAAGAAATATGAAGAAATGAGAGTGACTTAGTTTAAAATATATACTTATAAATATAACAATCTCCCCTGTAACAGCGCTGCATTAGCAGATAACTATTCTGTTCTTACTTGTGTTATATAGTGAATGGTATTTGTTTGGTTACCTTCTGCTTTTGGCAATGTATGTCATGCCGATAAAGCATCAGTTGACTTGAATTGACAGACAGAAAGATAGAGAGAAGCTGCTCTTCTCTGTCCTTCATTGCTTGTGTCTTTGACAGTCTGTGTGTGTGATGAGTGTGAAGTGTGTGTCCAATTGTGAGGTCCCAGCTCAGCGGGGCCTCCCTATCACAGGCAGCAGCTGCAGATAGACGAGACCACTGACAGAGTACGGAGAGAAGGGGGGAGAGTATGAGGGAGGACTTGAACCAACCCCACATTCACACACATACTTGCACTGATGCACACACGTGCACACACACACATCAACACATAGAGACACATGCATCAATGTTCATAAACACACACACACACACACACACACACTTGAAAACACAATTTCCTGTCACATTCATGTCTTCCCCATGTTGAACATAAAGGTTATTGACTACCACCATAATGTATATTTCACAAGATGGCAGCACACCAACTTAGTCTTCTGTACCAAGTCAAGTAAACCACTTCCTCTCCATTGCCCCCTACCTCCTTTTTCTAATCCTTCCCTCCCCTTTTTTTGACCACAATCTTTCACTCAGGTATCTGAACTACTTCGCCACCAAGTCCAGTCCTACGGGAGTGATCCTGGACTTGTGGGAGGCCCAGCATTTTCCTGATGGCAACCTCAATCGCCTGGCCCAAGTCCTGGAGGAGATGGGACGTCATGACAGCCTTGTTCCCGCAGCAACTGAGCACTGACATCTGCTCACCGGGGAGTATGACATTCCAGGGAGGAAGAAGACATAAAAACATAGAAAGAGAGCAGGAGGCCCAAGAGGAGGATAGTCAATTGGCATTACAATGACAAATGCACGTACACTCACAGATACGTGCACGTGCACACACTCGCAGAAGGAAGAAGACAGAAGGAATAGGAGGCTAGGTCTACTCGGCTATGACCCACTTAAACATTGGCAAAAAAGGGTGTAAAAACTTGGAGGGTAAACAAGAATCTCTGCCAGTCATCTCTCTCTCGCTCGCTGTTCCACTCTCGCTGGTGCCACTTGATATTTCTGGCTGCGGTTACCCTGGAAACAGCTGTCCAGATATTTGGATGCACTGGACTTTTGGGATATTTGGATTTGCCCTTGCTATGGACAACAGTCTCAGCGGTGACAGACCACCAGAGGTCACAGGATCAAGATGCAAGGCTAGGATCGGAGGAAGCATCTCTCTCTCTCCCTGCCCCATATCAGTCTCCATGGCAACTCCATGGACGGGTATGTGTTGGAAGTTCTGTGATAACATAGTATTTAATAATACATTTATTTATACATAAATATCTTGCCTTTTTGTATTTTATGCTGCCTGTTATGGAATACTTTGCATTATTGCTGTCATGTATCCTAGATTTTTTTTTGCTTTTTTCTCTTTACTTTGGATTGTGTCATAGCGCCTCCTGGTGGACTCTTGCAGTAATGACTCATTCTGTCGGCCTCAAAATATTGCAACATGCACGTAAGCCGAAGGTTAAAGCTGTAATCATTTTACATTAGTCTTGCTGTCATAATTACTATTAATCTTTTTCATTCACGTCGTGTATTATTATTTTACAATTATGTGTTCTTTTCTTACACAATGTATTTTTATAAGTCTTTAGAATATTTTTTCTAGATGGGTTGTTTTTTTTTTGGCAGGTTCTTCATGTGGCAGGTTACAGTGTGTATTTACAGCATTAATTGGCTGATTCGACAAGTCCACCACTCCTGTATAGAGGGAGATCAACATAATTTTCCACAATAATGAATAAAATTCACGACTGATTGATGATTTGTTTCTTTAAAGATGATACTCACATCAAAGAGATCAGGCAAAGAGGAGAGGTAGATGCTGTAGGAAAGGGCGATGTATGCCATTTGTTGATATAACTATATTTTTGTAGAACCAATGCAACTGAATACAATTGCCTTTTACCAAATAATTGACATACAGTGTATGAGGTAAATTGAATACACAAGTTGATCATCTAACTATCAAGTGTCGTTTCTTGTGTTCAGAACTCAATGACATGTTCATGTTTGACTTTTGGAGGAGAATGAAGATATCAAATCAGATTTATGTGTTAATTTACGACAGAAAACATCAACAGTATGATCACATCGACTGTGTATAATATTTAATGATAATTGTAAATGCAACATTCCTTTGACGCTGCAGCACTTGTGGTTGTTCAAGTGTTCTTGGTTAATCTGATTTTTTCATGACAGTTGTACCAGTTTTTGTAAAGCCGTCTATGCAAACTTTGCATCCTTTCGAAAACAATCTGTACATTCTCAATGCGCTAGCCTTTGCAATCCATAGTTGTTCTGAAGCTTCATGTTTATTATTGTGTATAGTGAGAATGTAGCCTGTCTGTTTCTGGCACTCCCATGATGTCCCTGGCAATTGCTTGCATTTCATCTGTCAAGTTATTGTACAAAGTGTAAGAAAGAATTTTTAAGACTAATAATAAATTATATTTATATGCAACACTGAATATGGAGCATGCTTGCTTGTTTGGCTTTTAAGATTAAATAATAACTTCAATCCAACAGCGGCATTTCACAAAAAACTGACGCGCCTTGAAGACATAAAATCATTTTATTGCGGAATGTTATGTGGATCCACTCACGCACTCAATCACATATGTACAGATTAAATAAGGCACATGCCACAGTGGTGGAGTGGATGGGGACTTATTCTGTACAGAGGTTTCAGACAAATCATCAAAACACACATTAACGTTAGCATCAAGGCAAGGCAATAATTATCATTAGATTTGAGCTTAACTATGTACAATTGAATTGTGAGGGGAAAGGAGAGTATGAGGGAAACAGGAAACAGGAACTATAAGGTCTCAGTCTCAGCTCTGGAGGTCTGAAGGACACGCCAATGTTCACAAATTCATCTCTCATCCACCACAATAAAGATGTAACAGCTGTATTACCCAGAGAGCTTGCTGAAATAATGTGTGAAATAGAGAAAATTGGATTCTGTGGAATAATGGGTTTTCTTGTTGTGTTTCTCTAGTCTTAGTCTGGTCTGTAAGATTGTCTGTCCTTCCTGAACAATAATAATAATAACAATAATAATAATTGTATTTATCTTTGACATAGAGGTCACTGAGCATGAATAAGAAAGACATTTCTTTGGATGGCTGAAGGGCACCATGGAGTTCAACAGTGAGCCCTTGTGGGTTTGTATAGAAGGAATAACCAAATGCTTTGGCTGACAAGGTGGTCTCCAGTTTACAGAGCCTGCTGTGATGGCACGGTAACCAGTGACTGGGAAACAAATGAAGACAGCTGATACAGTACAAAAGGCTCTACATAGAATACTGTTATATGGCTTTAGAAGAGCAGAGCAGGAGCTTCCCCTATCTAGAACTGATCAGAGGAATTTGGTCCTCCTCTCCCGCGAGGGTCACTGTCTGCCTTCCTACCTGGATCCCTTCACAAAGACTGGACTGGAGGACCACTCAGCTTTCACAGAAAGCACAACCTGAACAGGCCACTTGGTCTAACCTGAACAGGCCACTTGGTCTGGGGCAGAGATGGCTCAGGCAAGGGGAGGGTAGATCTGGCCCTGACATGATACATCTTTCGCTCCTCCTTTTTCTGGCTCTCTCTCTACCCCTCTCTTTCATTTTCTTCACCATTCATTCTCCCTGTCAGTTTCCTTTACCCTATCATTCACAGTCACTTTTTTTCATACATTCCCTTTCTGCTATTGGCCAGTGTAAGTGGCGCTGTGCCAGTGGCAGCGACAAGTCTCTAGGTGATGAGAGTCTCTCTTGTCTCTCTGTCACAGCTTGATGTCCTGGGATTCTAACATCTTGGCCAGGGTCTTCTTCACCCTCAAGGCTGTGAGGCGAGATGCAGGGTTGTGAGCCCAGCACTCCGACATCAGTTTTCCCATCTGTCGCAGACACTGAAGACACACACACATGCACATAGATCCGAATGAATATTGTTATACTATTCTGTACTATTGTGTTCTGAGTAGTAATCTTACAAAAAAGGAAAACTATATAAAGCATATACCTCATCACTGCTCCAGCGGTTAGCAAATGAGGGCCTCTGTCTCTTGATGCAAACCACCTCTCTCATATCCTCATAGGAAGGATCAGTGGGCACAAGGTCATGATAGGGCAGCTGATACTCCTCCACAATGCCTATAGGGAAAGCAAATTTGTAAATGAAACTGTAGGATCACTGAGAAAAGGTCTAGACATACACGATGGTATATGACAACACGTTAAATTAGGGAGGTATTGTATTGTTTCTGACCTCCAGAGATGCAGCGTCGAGCAATCTCCCAAAGAATGAGGCCAAAGCTGTACATGTCAGCCATCATAAAAGACTGGAAGTAGTTCCTGTTCAAGGTCTCATCCAACACTTCAGGTGGCATATAGCGTTTGGTGCCAACCCGCAAGTTGGGAGGGATGTCCACCTCATTGGTGTCACTGAGATAGGGAGGAAAGAGAGATATGGAGAGGTTAGCTGTCCTAGGTAATGTGTGTTGTGGAGGATTCAAGATATTAAAAATGATCTACCGAATTCAGGAAATGTTCGACATGAGAGGCAACAAGCACTGTTGTCTGTGGTCTGCACTTCCCTTCATCCAGAGTTGTACTGTATGTGACAAATAGTCTGCTACCAATGACCTGAGCTCTAGTCCACCTGTTTTAGCCCTACCTGTTAAATTTGACAGCCAGCCCCAGGTCTGCAATGCAGCAGGCTCCATTCTTTTTCACCAGGATGTTCTTACTCTTCAAGTCTCGGTGGGCGATGGCTGGTTTGCCCTGCGTGCCATAGATCTCAGTGTGCAGGTGGCAGAGGCCTGATATGGAGGAGTAGGCCAGTTTGAGCAGGGCCTTGGTGTCTAAGGTGTTGGACTTGAGGTAGTCGTATAAAGATCCATTCTCATGGTAGTCTGTGATCAGGTAGAGCTGGGTCCACGAGCCAGTTCCCTTAATGTCTGCTGCTATGAATCCTGGGGGTTGAGAAGGTGGGGGGACAGGGATGAGAGATGTGCATGCACACAACAAGCACACAAACACACACACACACACACACACACACACACACACACACACACACACACTTCAATCAATCTTCATTTGTATCTGTTTGTTTCATACTCCATTCATATCCCTTACCCAGTATGTTGTCATGTCTCATCAGGAAGGTCTGATAGATCTCAGTCTCTCTGAACCAGCTGTCCTCCTCTGTAGTGAAGAAGACTTTGACTGCCACTCTCTCTCCTCTCCACTTTCCCATCCATACCTCTCCGTAGCGGCCCTTTCCAATCTGCTTTACCATCTGAATCTGCTTGGCTATGGTGCGCTGCACCTGGCAACAGGACCACATAAAGGTATCTCTCATCACTATTATTGTTTTTATGGCCATCGTCATGACACTCATTATGAAAACTGTGCATCAAAATTCACTTCCCCAACATTCTCTACAGTCAAACTGAGAGAATGCAGGATGCCATTAGTGCTTTGTGCAGGCTGGGCTCCAGGCAGATGTGCACTGATATTTTCTTACCAGTAGAGGGAGTCCTGACCCAGAACCAGACCCAATGCTGCGTGAATGTTCTATCAGGTCCTTCAGAGACTCTCCAGGAGGGATGAAGGTCTCATCCTGCTCAAGATCGATACTGTAGCGTGGCCGTGACTCCTGACGCCTATATCTGGCACAGACAGACAGGTGGCACAGACAGGTGGTGCGATGTTTAGTGGTAAGTGTAGGATACTTTATGGATGTCTGTCTGAACTGCTTGCTTGTAACATGCACAAGACGTGTTTCTTACCTGAAGTAGCAGAAGATGAGTATGAGACCTAGGATGATGCTGCAGACTGTGATTGAAATGAAGAGAGCCATGTGGTGGATACTGCTGTCCACATAATCTACAGGATGAGGATACGCAAACTATTACTCATATGTTATCATCATCATATTATATTATAGTCAGTAAACAGGAATAATCCTCTGTCCTGAGAGAGAGAGAGAGAAGGAGACAAGCTCCTTTTCCCTTCGTCCCTCTCCTCCTGCCCTGCTCCCCCTCTCCCAGCGCGTGATCGATTGCATCCCCTTCCTGAATCCCGCAGATCAGGTGTCGCACTGACATCGCTACAGCAATCCCAGAGGCCAGAAGCAGCTCTGGGGCTCTAGCCTTTCTGCCATGCTCCTGTCAATCAAGCTCACACACAGACGCATGCACACAGGGGAGTGTTCACGGTGTGCGCAAACCACACACCCGCGGCACGTGCACATACTCACAAAACAGCACTAGTACCATGGACGCATAGTGTCCTGTACCAGAGGAGGGAATGATTCTCTTTCTTTTAGTAATTCACAATTGACTTGACAAATAAATTTGACTGTTTGCTTTAAAGTTCAACACAAAGCTAATAGTTTGAGACTGTGAGGGTGTGTGTGCTTGAGTGTGTGTGGCAGAGAGCGTGATCAAGAGAGAGAGAGAGTGTTGGTGTCCTGCAGAGTGACAGATGGACAGATATCTCACATCCGTGCCGGGGCAGGAAACTCAAGCAGGCCCTGGGGAGAGGCTGTCCTTTTCATTAGAGGGTGAGAGAACAAGCCAAGCCTGCAGGCTCTGCTTCACCTGCCTCCCTCTCTCTTTCCCCATGTCTCCCCCTCTTCCCCCTGCCCCCAGAGCAGCATGTGCCACTTCACTCCAGCACCACACTGTGGTTTGTAACAGTTTAAACTGTCACTACCCATCACAACCCAGCACGGCCTGAGTGAGCCCATTCTAAAAGCCACTCACGCTATAAAGGGGGGCAGGATTTCACTGAGTGTGAATCTGGGTAAACAACTATGTATGTGTGTGTGTGAGAGAGAGAGAGAGAGAGAGAGAGAGAGAGAGAGAGAGATTCTTGTATCTTACCGGGTGTCCTAAGTGGTGGTAGAGTAGGACGCAAGTCTCTGTTGCAATAGTCCTGATTTGTACAACACTCAAGAGCTCTCCTCTCACGTGCATTCCCTGTGTCCTGTCTCAAAAAAAAGCACACACACACACACACACACACACACACACACACACACACACACACACACACACAAGTAAGTACAGTCAGATCTACAAATATTGCATTTATTTTTAATCAGGACCAAAGACCATGTTTTTCCATTGTGTGTAAAGACAGTGGGTTGGAGGGCGTCCCATAAAGAGCTGTAGTGAGTCATAGAGAGCTTATAAAGGCTTAAGAGGGCCCATGAAGTAGGACACACATACACAGGCATATGCATGTATCCATGCGTGCAGAAATACACACACACACACACACACACACACACACACAAATTAATGGACGCAAGCACACAAAGCTGACTTACTCTGCATTGGAACTCGGAGCCAGCCAGCCCCAAACATCCTGCAGTGAGCACAGCCAGACCCCCCTCCTCCTCCACCATGGTGAAGCAGTAACCGTCAGTCCTACCAAGATACAATCATCACCGTTGCCATTACAATCAACATCATCTACCATTTATTCATCATCATCATCATCATCATCATCATCATCACTGCAATCATTATTATCGTCAACAGTTTGACATACTCTGATTCATCAACTGATTTATCCAACAATGGCGATAAAGCAAATATATGTGTGTGTGTGTGTGTGTGTGTGTGTGTGTGTGTGTGCTCCACTGTACATGCAAGTGTTGTTGGTGGAGTCTTCAGGACAGTGGTGGTAGCAGTGACACCAAAGTGTGTTCTGGGCTGAAACTGTAGCTGTGCTACCACGCTCCTCCGCCCTCCGCTCTGATCCCCCCTTCCATCCACTCTTCTGCAGCATGGTGTCCAAGACATTGGCTGTAGACAGAGAGACAGAGAGACAAGCCTTAATGCTAGGACAGAGCAGACTCCCTGCTGGCTGCAGCTAAGTCCCAGTAAAACTCAAGTACCCATACCTAAGGTGAAATTAAAAGTGAAATGAATCAAAGGATCCAAACAACATTTCAGCTACTTTCAAATGGGGGAAAAGCCATTAGAGTTCTGCCTGCCCTGGCACTGTTACCATGGCAATGCTAACCACAGAAAGTGTGAATGTGTGTTGTTGAAAGCAACCCCGCTGTTCTGGACCGGACTCAATGTACCTGCATGGAGTCTGGAACCAGAATAACACTACTCACCAGAAAGAACTCTTTGTGTTGTGTGTGTGTATGTGCGTGTGTGTGTGTGTGTGTGTGTGTGTGTGTATCAATCACGTTAGTCCTTAATGTTTCTCACTACATGACTATAATAAAACATAGTCGTCCAAATTACCTTTAGAACAAGATTATTGCTCGTAAAAGGAGAAAATGTTAAAGTTAACCTCATGAATTATCATTGTATATAAGACCCATATAGTTTAAGTGCTCGCCAGTTTTCTACCACTAGACATATTTCATCCACTCTACAATAACATGCCACAGAGTCAGCCAAACCGCACCGTAACGCAAGGGCCCGCTCACATACTTTACAAGAAAGACAAGAGTACTCCTGTTACCAGCGAACCTTGGCTTTTTCCACCTCCTACCTTTTACCCACACACTGCCTACACAACATTAGTGAAAGACACGAAAACAATTTCCACCTCAGAAATGATCTCCACCTTCCAGAATTGTGTTGATGTTTCGCCACAAGGTGAATTATTTCTTTATGTTCTGAGAGGAGGAATACAATTTCCAGCAGGTGATACGTGAACTACTGTAGCATACCACTGCTAGACCAACATGCACAATCGAGTCAAGCCAAGTACAGTCATACAGCACAGGTGTATTCACTTAACGCCAGAAGCAGGATAAATATTGTGTTCTGGACTCACTCAACCCTGAAAGTGTTAACAGAACAAGTTATACAGTTGCAGCTGCTGCTGAACAATATCTAATGAATCCAAGGTTATGCTTTTCATGAAAGGAAAATCCTACTTTTTAGTTACTTGTGTCAAGGATCATGATCGGGGGTAATGCCCTTTTTATTGCTTGGAATCAAAATTCATTAGGAGATTTGGTTCTGAATAGATGGATGATTGATTTTGGGCAGTGAAACGACAAAATATTGCATTCTTCAAGAAAATAGGTCTAAGAGAGAGAATGCTTGTCAAATACTATGAAAGTGTTTTAATACTGACCATCAAACCATGTAAGCAAGGAAGCATGCATCAAGGAAGCATGCGTCAAGGAAGCATGCACTGTATCTGTGGAGAATGAAACCAGTTTTGACAGCAGATAGCCCCTGAAGACCGTTGTGGTCAGAGAATGGCACACTGGAGTCCAGATGGATGTCCTCCTCTCTCTCTGTCTCTCGCTATGTCTCTGTCTGTCTCTCTCTTGCTCTGTCTCTCTATCTGATACAATTCCAACTGGCAACTTTAAAGAACATTAAGACTAAGTTACTTAATTGTCCATTTGCATTGAAAATAATGATTTTTTCTGTCTGTAATAAAGAACATTCACAGGAAACTGAAAGCTAACACCTCAAGCAAGTATGCCTAAGTCCGTCTATCAATCAAAACCCAGTAAAACTTTCTTCTACTCTGGACAGGTTTCTTTATGGAGTCATGATAAGAGAGATGTAAGTAGATAAGTACATATAAGTAGTATGGAAGAAGGTAGCAGAACAGCAGAAGTGTGGCCAATGGTACGCAAATAATCCTGATTGATGAGGGAGCTCCTCACATCTGTGTGTGTGTGTGTGTGTGTGTGTGTGTGTGTGTGTGTGTGTGTGTGCGTGAATGTCTTTGTACGTGGGTGTGTCTA
>OOFE01050904.1:36047-49066 GCA_900323365.1 Monocentris japonica | reverse complement strand
GGATTAACATTGTTAATAAATATCATGCTGGCACAGTATAGTTTATTTATTTATTTATTATTTATTATTTATTTATTTATTTACTGAACTGAACAAAACATATTCATCCAGAATATGATTAGGTCTGATTAGTTTACCTCTGAGGTAACACACACACATACGCACACACACGCACACACACAGCACCAAAGCCTACCTGGCAATGCTGGAAATGAGAAGCAGATGAAGTTGTCAACAGAACGTGACATTCACTCTGATGCTTCTGGAGATAAAGTGTCTGCTATAAATGGAGTGAATAAGATCTACTGTCATTTGAAATTGGATCTGTTATTTTAATGCCCTCCATGAACACAATTAGAAACTATCAAATCTGAGCCAATAGGCAATGAAAAACCACCACCACTGTGTGTGTGTGTGTGTGTGTGTGTAGATGTTTATATAGATGAAAGTGTAGTTTGTCGTGAGAAAGTTCATTGTAACTATTCCTCATTCCATCAGTGATAGCTTGCTCAGTGGCATCCAGACATGTTAGGCCTTCTGATGCATGTTGATGTCACTCCCTGGGGATCCGAGTGCATTAGATATGAAGCTATCAGTAGCCTTTCCCCCTGACGTTGTTGTTTGCTCTCTTCCAATGATAGCACGATGAAAACACAGGAAGCGGCTTGGAGACCAATGGAGTTGCGATCAATGCCTCTGTGTCTGACTATGAGCTGGGTTATGTCTTTACTTTTCCCCTCCTCACTCCCACAACCCCCTTTCTACCGCCAACAAGCCGTCAAGTCTCTCTCTCCTGCTAATGTATCTGAATGCAGTGTCGTCCAGGGCCGCCTTACAGCAGTCGATAAATACTGGAAATGCTATCCATCTCTGAAACATCACTCCTTCACTTACAGTAAGAGCGCATCACTGTGGGCACCAGTCCCCACACTGCTGACAGGGAGGAACACAACACCAGGCAGCCCAAGCTATGACCGAGCATCATCAGATACAACCACAGAGATGACAGTTTTCAATACCAAAATCACAGAGAACAAACTGTGCGTCTGAATTGGGTTCTCTTTTGTAAAATATGATCCTGTTTTTCCACATCATTATGGGAGTAGAAAATGACCTACAAAGGTATTCCTCTGGATGGAGTCTGGTACTTTTGCTTTCTCACATCCATTTAAAAATGAAACATCTCTTGGGCCTTAGTGCATTTATTACTCCTTGGCAACTGACTGATCACTAGGAAGGACCTAATTTTAGTCTTCCAAATCTAAATCAGTCTGACTGGAATATATGTGTATGAGCACCACCTGAAGGAAAATTGGAATCAATGCTACCAAGAGCAACACAAATAAAAAAAAGTTTGAATTTTTACTCTAACAATGTCCTTGATGAGTTTGGTGAGTGGTGCATGGTGACTAAAACTGTGACCTCCTTTGGGAACTATCTGGGACAGAAAAATGCTTCCTCTGTCTTTCCTCTGTTCACTATTGATTTTACCTGATTACCTGAATAATGCCTTAACAATCACATGTTCTCACTTTTGGATCACTGATTTGATTGACCAGTAACTGGTATGATCTGTAGACCAGATGCAACTGTCTATCTGACAAAACATTTATCGGTCACAAAATAATCAGTGAATGAATTGTTCATCTTTGTTAATGATTGCCATGAGAGACACATAAAAGGAGGTGACATTTTCATGTGACAGGAGAGTGAGGCATCCAGTATATAATGTTTTCAAAGCTGAACCATTGTCAAGATTCTGTCAGATACCTTGGCTGTGTCTTAATTAAGTTGACCCGAATGAGAAGGAGGGCCAGAGGGAAAAGCCACATGCCTTTCCAGGCCTCAGGCTGCAGAAAAGCTAGATAAAACAGCTAATAAAACAATAATAAATCCAGTTGGGCTATAAATCTTCCCTGGTTGTTACCAGCTTACTTCACAACTCTCAACTTAATTTGTCTATATTTGCCCTCAGTAAGACACTTGCCTGGCTGCTATTGCTTGGCAACACTGAAGATAAAGTAGCTTGGATGACCAATGATCTTATATTATCCAAGCTAAAAAAAATTCCTTAGTAAGTCTGCAGTGACATGTCACTCCAATAAAGAAACACAAAAAAGAGAGGTGAGCCCCTCCCCAGTCTTATCTGATCTGATCCTCAAACATCTCCATCAATTCCCTGCTTTTATGATCAAGTGTGTGGGTCAAGTAGCAACACTTCCCTCACAACATGAGGATGCCTGCTGTCAGCACACAGGCATAGGCCACTCTTACTCCATGGAAAAGTGTTGATTTTCTGTAAATAATTGTATTCTGTTGTTCTCTGCCCTCTTGACTGTGGCTGTTGGCTGGGAAGGCTGGAAACTTGTTGGCAAGAGCGTCTCATTAGTCTGTCTCCACTTCCAAAGCATCCTGCTCTCTCTGTGGTGAAACTGTATTTCACACAAGGCAGTTAGACAACACTATACTTCTTGAAAATGAGAGTAATAACTAGATCTAATTTACTGTACTGGTTGTATAGATAGTAGTTGAGCTAGCCTGGCGCTAGTTCAGCAAACTAAATGTGGTTGGGGAGAGTGAATCAACTCCAACTAGTGAACTATAACATTAAACTGGACAGCACACA
Source organism: Monocentris japonica (assembly GCA_900323365.1). Taxonomy (NCBI): domain Eukaryota; kingdom Metazoa; phylum Chordata; class Actinopteri; order Trachichthyiformes; family Monocentridae; genus Monocentris; species Monocentris japonica. The sequence continues at coordinate 46,440 of OOFE01050904.1, read as the reverse complement.
AACAATTAAAATGGTAGTCAGGTTCACTTAAAAAATCCATTGAAAACACTATACTGTATCCATCATCATAATAAAGTGTTTCTATTACACAGCTTAGCTCTGGAGGGTATTGAGTCAGGCAGTGAGCTGCGTGTTTTTTCATTCTTGTCTAAAAACTTGTGCTGTGTTTTTCCTTTCTTTTGCAATATAGTGAAATTTTGTTATCCTCATACCATGTGTGTCACTATGTACTGCAAAACTGTAGGTTGTTAATATGTCTAACATTCTTACAAAGTCCTGTAAATTATATTTGGCAATTAAAATGATTCCGATCAGATCATCTGATCTGACTTCCACTGAAAAGCACAATAAATTGGTGGATTTTCATACTACATTGTGCATTGACTGCAGCCTCACAGCCAATGCAATTAATGGCGCCATGTGTCCTATGAAAGTGGGACCAGCTGCGTGTTATGTCCTGTCACCAGTCCCACTTTCTTTGACACCTTCGGCCACATCCCTCTCTTTCTATGCCAAGAATACTGGGGGAGTACTGCTGGGTCTGAGGACTCTTTGTGCCCACCCTCAGAGAACAAACACTGTTAAGACTTGACGACGTGCTCCTCTGCCCATCCCCAGTGTGCAGGCTCTGCCAGTGCGTGTAACTGGAGAGCAGAGAGGGGCCAAACAGCTGCTCCCAGTCTCTCCTGCATCTGCCACAACTGTGATCTCATGGAACAAAGCTAGAATGCAACCACACGTTTCGAGTTTTCAAGTCCAGCCTTTGTCCTCTCTCTTTTTCTCTCTCTACCTTCCCTTCTTCCATCTCTCTCTCTCTCTCGCTCTCTCTCTCTCTCACATTGATAGACACAGAGACACATAGCATGGATATTTATCCAGCATTCCCAATCTATTATCAGCAATTGCTACTTTCTATTTTTTTCCCACACTGCCTCTTGGTTTTATGGTGTACCTCTTGGTGCACCCCAGCTGGTGGCCAAGGCCACCTTTTTTCCAACTGATCAATGGGGCTTGTTGCCGCTGTCTTGCAGATGGGTGTTTTTGACAGGGCTTCTTTAATCATAACTTAGACTGTGACTGACTACTAATAATGATAGCATTGGTCATTTTTTAAATAATTTTAAATCTATTTGTTCAAAAACATATAGATCTAGATATAGATTATTTATGGCACTGGTCAATTTAAAAAAAATGTGTAATTCATTAAAAAAACAATTAACAGCATTCAGTTCCTTATCAGCCGAAATCAGGGGTGGGCAATCGTGCCATGGACGGCCGAGAGTCTGTAGGTTTTCATTCCATCCAAAGAATACAGCAGGTGATTCCTCTCTGGTTGAAGGTGTGCTAATCAGTGAAATCACCTGGTGTATTCTTTGGTTGGAGTGAAAACCTGCAGACTCTCGGCTGTCCATGGCACATGATTGCCCACCCCTGGCCTAAATCATGAAGTGGGGTTGCAGCTGAAGTGCTGATTTTTTCACAGTTCCAGCCCCGACTCCTGGTTTTCCTTGTGTTTCTCTGTGTCCCTGCCTCCCCTGTCTGTCTCTCATAGTCAGTCTGTGTCTGTGTGGGTGTGGCTCACTCTCCTGGCCCTGCCTTTCCTCCACACCTGTCTTCAATCTTCCCATCAGACCAGCAGTGTACATATACCCCGGCTCTTCAACCACTCATTGCCAGATTGTTCTGCTAACTACCGGCAGTCACTCGCTCGGCCACGCTTGTAGTGCTTGAGTTAGTGCCCTGTGTTTTGCCACGATTCTCCTAACTGTATTTTCCTATGTCCCAGGCTTCCCCGAATGCCTCTCTCCCTGTGTCTCCTGCTGCAACTGCCAGTCTGCCAGTTTCCCTCTCGCCTGCCTGCCTGCCCCAGCTCCAACCTCTTCTCCCTACACCATACCTTCCCTCACTCTCTATTAAATCCTCTTCTCCTACTCCCCTTGTCGTCTGCATTTTGGGTCCAGATACTAACCGCAACCCTGACAGATTTGCCCAAATAATGATAATTATTTTGGTATTGGGTACACTAACTGGTGGGAAATCTCCTCACAGAAGCACTCAGTTCAAATGAAGAGAGTAAACTTTCTGTTTCTTTTGTCCCCAAAAGTCACTGTGCCTTGACCTTGCCTTCAATATAACCATCTTCATGTCAACTCCAAGTGTTCAGTAAGGCAAACACTTCCTGGAATTTGGCAGCTACCTGTTCAAAATCAATGGCATTCACTGCACTTAACATGTGAGGTAGGGCTCCACTGTGGCAGGGACCAGCGGTTCACCACCCAGTGCTTTGTTTCCTGAAAAAAATCTGGCTGTGGTAATGTCCATTGCTTCCTTGAAAAATTTGCTATCTGTAAAAGGCTTCTTGTGTTCAGCCAAAAGGTGGATTCAGTAAAATGCTGCCTCTGTGGCTGCCTTACTTAGAGCTGTTTGCTAAGCCTTCAAACCCAATTTCAGCTCCTCACCTTTCCTTACACAAATGGCACTCTTCAGTGAGTAGCTCTCCTTGAACCTCTCTGGTGGTTGGTGTTGTGGTGCCACTCCAGATTTCCTCTTTTAGAGAGCACTTAAGTTTGGTGACATAACATGTATGCACATTCTTCTTCTCTGGGTGGAGATAGTATATTTGTGCCTTATTTTGTGGAGCCTCTGCCATAGCTGCTGACTGGCTAGGTAAGCAACATCGCAGTATCAACCCTGTTTCCAAGTAGGCAGTTTTGATGTTTTATCACAATGCAGATACATTGATCTTGACGTGACGTGATCGATCAAACCTTTTTCCACTGCAAGCCTGCTGCTGAACCAGCAATAAGGGGGAAGAGCAAAAACAAAAAAGACAGAGAGAGAGAAGTGGTGTATTTGTGTAACCCCCCCCCCAAAAAAAAAACAAATGTGAAAGAGATCTACTTGGAATGCCTCAAAGATCGAACAATCGATAGGTAGAACTAAATTAGTGCATTATAATACAAAATGCTGGGGTCTCTTTACAAACCAATTACCAGAATATTTCTTGTAACTTCCAATGGCTGAAAACAATTCCTATTGGGGATGGAGTACAGCTGCCATTCAGCAAGATGCAGTAAAAAACAGGGCTTTAACAATAGTTACATTTGTAGCTGAATACTCTTCATTACCAGCATTTCAGTGTCTTAATGTGAACCACTGCCAACTGCAGTTACACTCCAATCATTCCCACACAGTCAGTACAGCGATGGCAGAGCTCAAAGTGACCGCATCCTCAAGGCCTCCTTGACCCTTACTCAATGAGGTGGTGACAGCTGCTTTTGACAGCACACCTGAGCACAGCTCCCTAAATGGCTACATCTCTTTACTCCAAAAGAAAGTGAAAGGTACTTGGGAGTCCATTCCTGTGTTGCATTATCCACGCGGTACTCTGGCACAAAGCCGAATTGTGGCACTTATTCACAGCTCTGAAAAAGAAGTACCAACTGCTGATGCATACTCACACACCAACACACACAAACAAGCAAGCACACGAATGTGTACAGGCACACACACACATTAAATCAACACCTGCAGCAAACAAAATTCACAGTACATGTGTGAGTGCCCCCTATACTCGTGGCAGCAGCGCTACATACACACAGTTAGAAAACATTATTCAGCTTCTCACCTTACAGCCTGACAAGAGGACTAACAGCCTCTACCGAGTGCCACTCGGTTGGAACTGTTTGTTTGTCCATAAGACTGAATGTGATCGTGAGTATCTGCCCCTTAGTCAAAGATCCCAGTGGTATACTATAGTAATTTAATTTATAATAATTTAAGTTATTGTCATATTGCTTGGCTTTACTGAACTTATCTGATGCCTAGATGTCTGGTATTGACATTTGAAATGAATTCAAACCAGTCACCATATTTGCCTCTCTTCAGTAAGCCAATGGAAAACACAATTCTCAATCCAGCATATTCCACTAAGAGCCTTTAAACCTGCCACAAATTGGCCTCAGCTTGTATTTGTTCTTCTGTAGTTAGATGTGGTGTAGTTGAGGCATGCAGCCAGTGTGTCTGTGTGTTTGTAGGTATGGAGTGTCAATCCACCACAGAAGAAGTGTCTACAAAGGATCAATACAGAATTAGGGACAAATCCCTCCATTCAGACATCATTTAATGAGTGTCTCCAATCTTCAACTCTTAATGGTTTTCCCTCAGGAAGCCAGGCGATTTCAGATCTTTGCAGCCTGGCACCTCCTTCCTGGTATTAGGCTGTCAGACTGGCACACTCCTGGATCTGCTTCTATCCATCACATATTGACACATAACATAATAACAGATGAAGTTTTTAAAGTCTGTGCTTCCTTGGAGACACCTTTTCCTTTAGCTTCTTGTGTGTGTGTGTGTGTGTGTGTGTGTGTGTGTGTGCCTGTGTACATGGTGACATCAGGTTTTGATTTTATCTAGTTTCTAACATCGTCAGTGGTGCCCATGCAGGGAGAGTATAAAAACACAGCAGAGGCTATGGGGCCAAGCTGGCCCATACCGTTTATTTGACATCACAGTGGAAGACATTGACAGACTCCAGTGACTCAGCCTCCCCGCTGCAGCAGATGACTGACAGAATGACTGACACTTACTGAGGTGAACTATAGGTGCAAGCTCCACACTGCTTAGGGAAAATTATATCTGGCAGCAGAGCAAGGATTGTCCATATGAACAATCCAAGATAAGCCGATAAGCCAGTAAGTATGCAGTTTTAGTGCTGTGTAAGTATGTTTTATAAGGTACTGAACCATTGAGCCAAAATGCTATCAGATGTATCAGTGTGCTTTGTTTAGCATCCAATTGGGGATATGATCATCTTAAGTATATATGAATGTACATGTATTGTGTGCCAGATGCAACCGTCAAAGTAATTGACAGCTCATGATTCCATAACTCAAGATGGTGCTCATCTGTTATGCCTCAATTCTCAAATGAAATCATGATGCGATATGGTTCCAATGAGTCACTTACTAGTTAAAAGGTAGACCAAATTTTTCCATGATGCCACAGTCCCACCCAGACCACTGTTAGAAAGAACTCATACATGGACCAGGGGTAGAATAGGCATTGTGTTTCAAAGAATCCCTGCCTCACAAAACACAAACTGGGTCAGAGTTGTAAGATACTCTGTAAAACGGCCTCAAAACAAAGCTGGCATTGTCTTTGGTCTCTGAATTTTGTTCTGAATAGCCCTGTTCTGCATAGATAGAGTCACTCATACAATATGCTGGCCAGAAAGATATACAATCTTGCATTGTTTTTAAAATGGCTCTGATCTGGTTCCAGATCACACCATTTTTTTGTGAAATTAGACAGAAAATACAAACCTCACACACACCAATACATATGATGTCATCCATCTTCCACAGAGGTGTGCTAGGCCCCTTTCATGGAAAATAGAGGAAATACAAACATGAGTAGACACACACACACACACACACACACACAGAAACACACACACAAATGGCAAGCAAAACTATATTTAATAGTGCACAAAATAGACTCCTTAAACTAACTATATAACCAAGGTGCTATGAAGCCAAAGTATTGTCTTTACTCATCTAATTCCCAAACTGTCCAACTCCAACCATAACACCAGCAAACTATCTAGAAGAGGGGCACACACACATCTGCCTGATCTGTCAACGCATCATAACTGAGCCAATAGCAATCTCTGGGTTCAGAGTGAGGTGGCAGAGAGGTCAGCCGACTGTGTGTGTGTGTGTGTGTGTGTGTGTGTGTGTGTGTGTGTGTGTGTGCGTGCGTGCGTGCGTGAATTTGATGCGGAAACAAATGTGAATACAGTTTTGTGCACTGCAAAACACAACTCACACATGTTTTCCGAGTCACAGATGTGAAAAAAACATTTGTGCACAGCAAATAAAATTTGTGCTTCCTTCCCTGCCTCGGGGAGGGCTATCGCCTGTCTGTGCCCAGGAGCCCCACTTGTGAGTCCATGAGCCTCCGTGCACGGAACCATGCCTGGTAACCCTGTTTGACTACAACCTCAGATCAGATGAGACGACCCACTGAATTACTAAAATACTAAAATACTGAAATACTAAAAAGAAGAGAAACGAACCAGGATTCCCTCAGTAGAGTCGAGTGAAGAGGGAAGAGCCCAGCGCCAAATGAATGTGAATGTGAACTTTTCACGTTTCTGACTTGGAAAAAACATGCCTGAGTTGTGTCTTGCTGTGCACAAAACCTGATTCATGTGTGTGGCTTCCAAAAAATATGTGTGAGTTGTGTTTTGCTGTGCACAAAACTTTATTCACGTGAATTTGTGTTAATTGTTTAGGCATCAAATTCACTCTATGTAAGAGAGAGAGAGAAAAACAGAGAGAGGGAAAGAGAGAGGGAGTGCAAGTGTTTGTGTTTGGTTTAAACAGAGGAGAAAGAGAAAGCATATGTAAGAGTGAGTATGTGAATACAAGAGAGCGAAAGAAAGAGGGAACGAGGGTCTATTCCCAGCATGGATCTGCTCTGTTCCATACTCTCCAGGTCTACACTCTAGCCCCAGACCCCTGGGAAACTAAGCCACAGCGGGCAATATGAAACCCATGATGTCATCCTCTGAAAACACAGGCTACCGACAGTCAGTGAGAAAGTGTACAAAACCCCAAATCAACATCACACAATTAATGAGCATAGGTTCAGTCAGGAAACTCTGCTGCCAGCTGGCAAATGGTTGGCCTCAGCTACGTATTCACCGTACACCAATCACAGCTCTCCTAATAACAGGGCGGTCTATTTAAACTAGGAGAACTTACCTGTCTGCTCTGCTCACTGCTATGCTTGCTGGTTCGGCATGCTTGACTGCTTTTGCTGTTAGTCTCGTTTGTCTTTACCATGTCCAACATCACCTTCGATCAAATTGGCCAAAATATTACCCACAAAATGGGTTGGTAAGCTGTTGAATAGGATATGTTCATGTCCACATCGCTTAGTAAAGCCACTAAAATAACATAGAACCTGCCTGTGCCTTGTGTGGGCGACACAAGCACAAATCCCTGCAATCCTTGACACCAAAATGATACTGTGCTGCTTGATTAAGAACAGGTGTGTTCACTTATTCAAGTCCAAGTCACAACTCTAGCTGTAGCATTTTAAATGAGCTGCAGTTGCCCCACGGCCTTTTTGGGAAGACCACTGAAGAAGAGGGCATTACAGTAATATAATCTACTTATAAGTTCAAATCAGCATCCATAAATATATCAAAGTTTCTGACCTGCTCACCACTCTTCAGAGACAGAGAATCTAAGTAAGTGGAGATTTCCTGTCTCTCTGCTTTTGCTCCTAAATCAAGTATCTGTCTTGTCTTTGTTCAGCTGAAGAAAAGTTTGTGGCATCCAGGTATTTCTGTCCTCTGTACAGTTGATTGGTTAATAGGACTCCGATTCCCAGGGGACAATGAGATGTAGAGTTGTGTATCATCTGCATAATTGTGAGAACATGTATTGTTTTTTTGTATATCATAACTAAGAGGAAGCATGTAAAGATTGAATAATGGGGACCCTAGAATTGACCTTGGGGAACCCCAGAAACATCATGTCAACTTTCTCAGAGTTAAAATTGCTGAGAGAAACAGAACTTTTGGCCTCTCAAGTATGAAGCAAACCAATTTAGAACTGGACCAGATAGGCCAACCCAATTCACAAGTCTTTGAATTATGATGCCACGATCAACTGTATCAAAGGGTCGTTTCAATGCTGTGGTAAGCACAAAAACCTGACTGGAAAACATCATGCAGATTGTTGAGGGTTAAATAGTCATGTGGTTGTTTATAGAAAACCTTTTAAAGGATCTTACTGAAGAGAAGAAGGTTAGAGATCGGTCTGTAATTGCTAATTATGGAGGCTTCTAGACTGCTCTTCTTTAGCAGTAGTCTGATAATAGCAGTCTTGCGCGAACCAGGGAAAATGTCAGATTACAAGGAGGTGTTAAAAATGTTCAAAACTATATTAGAAAAGCAGTTAAAAACACATGTAAAAAAGGTTGTTGGAAGAGGATCAAGATAACAGGTGGAGGACATGAGCTGCCACACAACCTCTTCAACCTCTATGGAGTTGAGAATAAAGAGATTTACCATACCGCCCTCAAAGGTGCTTCTTACATGGTGGGAAGGGAAGGTCAAATTTCTTGCCAGGGCAAGATTTAACAATGTTATGCCTGATGTGTGTAATTTTGTCATGAAAGAAAGCAGCAAATTCTTCATGTAGTAAATATGGGCATTGTTCTTGTTATCATCTATAATGCTATATCTCTAATGTTAGGACTCCTAAATACAGTGAACTATATCAGTACTCAAAAGCTCTGTACTGACAATGTCTTCACTGAGTAGGTCATGCACCAACTTCCTTCTTCTCCGTGCTAGATCCATAGTGATTAATGACACTATGTGATGAAACAATGTGATCCTAGGTAAAGTGCTGACAGCTAGACAGTCAGGGTACCAGGCAGGCAGCATATGTGCCTGTCTGTAGATGGAGGCCACAGGGTCAGACATGTCGTCACATGTAATCTGTGATGGATGCCCATGTCCTCCCACTCAGTGGGTTTGTATAGAGGACTCCCATCCCTGTTCAATCTTATTCTGGTGCTGGCGTACAATGCTGCTAAAAAAAAACATAGGTCCACAACTCCAGGTCATTTTTGGCAGCAGGAGGCCCTGGGATTAAGCCTCTGTATTGGCAAAGCAAGAGGTGTCCGTGAGCACTATGTCTTTGACCCTTGTACTCATTACTCATGGTTGCTTGGGAAGTTTGTGAGCTTGGAATTTTATTCTACTGTTGCACTCATTGTAAATGTCACTACATAAGAGCATCAGTTAAAGACCTAAAATGTAAATGTGTTAAATGTGAAATATCAAATCGTGAACTGGAGAGCAGCCACTAGAACAGGGGTGGGCAATCATGTGCCATGGAGGGCCGAGAGTCTGCTTGGACACCCCTGCACTAGAAGAAAGACCGTGATAGGATAGCCTAATGTGAGCTTTCAACTTTAACCATGTGACTCCCCATTCTCCCTTGGCATTGCCATTAATGTGATAGGAAAAAAACTAAAAACACATGATGATGACTCAAGAAGAACAAAGTGATGTGGACATTGGAAAACGAATGCTATTCCTACTTACATTGGACACTAACTGTTTCTCAAACGTCTTTGGCAAACTTGGAACCGGGTAAAGTGTCAGTGAAATGTCAGGATGATCCCCTACTGTGTGTTTAACATCTTTTACTGGATGCCAGTCAGCAGTTATGACTCTTATGATTTGTGGAACCCCTATCTGAGGGCTTTATAGGGAAGGAATGTATGTATCACAATCATGTCAAGTCATTGCAGCACTATTATGGCTATTGCTTGTTTATGACTGTCCGTTGTTCTTGGCCTTCAAGACAGACTCATAAATGTTGATTACCGTCTGGAATAATATACTGAGATATAGGGGATCATTTTGACATTTGATTGACAAATTTCTTTCCCCTTACCTTTCTCTTTCTCTTTTCTGCCCAGTGTCTAGACCTTAAGTCTTGTGCCTTTATGTCGCACACAACCCATTTTCAATACTAGATGCGTCTACCCTGCCTGCCTCCCACACAGTGTATCAACCCTGCCCCCCTCATTGGACAGCCCTAGGATCAAAGCCTGCCAAATCCATTGGTGATGATTACCTTTTGGGTCCAGTGTCAGCATCAGAGACTGGAGCAGGGGGGCAGCCTACTCAGTGAAACAAACCTCACAACACACGTTGGCCATACCAGATGTATCACATACACACACGTGCATGTTCCTGCATGCACACATTGGACGAGACAATGCATAGAGACAGCTGTCCTGTCAGCCTGTGTCTAATGCAGATGGACAGTGGGTGAAAAACGATTGGATGCAGTGAGATATCCATTCATTCTCATGAGGTTTTGAGAACGTCAGGATGGTGGTGAACCCACTCTGTACTGGGGCCACAGTGTGACCTTCTGTCTGGGGAGATTAGAGAAGGGAGATGCAGCCCACTTAGGTTACTGCAGTAACATATCAAGCGACACAGTAGAACCAGAACTGTCTCTTCAAAGTCTGACCACAAGTCTAATTTATGATTTTAAAGGCAGCCTAAAGAATAGAAACAGTATTCTTGTGCTTTCTCTCTCTATATTTCTCAAACACACACACTTGATGAGCTTCACATGCAGCGCACTTTATAATGTGTACAGTCCACAAGCACACACACACACACACACACACACACACACAGAGTGTGTCATTCCATACGTGTTTACACAGACAAGGTCAGATCTCTGAGCAGAAAACCCAGGAGCTTTGACTTTGCCAGAAGACCCCCCCCCTCCCTCCTTCTATCCCTCCATCCCTCTATCCCTTCATTCCTCTGGACCCTAGT
>OOFE01050904.1:2507-28785 GCA_900323365.1 Monocentris japonica | reverse complement strand
GGAAGGAAGGAAGACAGAGAGAAGTGGGATGGAAAACTAGGCAGAGAAAAAAAACGGATTTGCAGCAAGCCTATCAAGGTGTAGCCTTATATCAACCAGAGAGTATGCATACACACACACATCACGTACACACAACACACACACACACACAGAGTCAGCCTTTAGTACCAGCGCCCAACACACTTAAACACTTGAAGCTTGAGTCTGTGGTAGACCACAAAAATACTGCCTTGCCAGGAGCCCAACCAGCCTCACTTCTCACTTGACATGCCATCCCCGTCCCGTAAGCCTAATGATGGGCCGTGCTCTTGCCAGGGGCAGGGCCAGGGCAGGGACTGGATGGTGGTCTGATCTCTCTGTGTGGTTAACATTAGCCTGCACACTCACTCAGCAGTCCATCAATGAGCTTTTCTGTCTTGTGGAGGATAGGGCTGTTGGTCTTTTAGGTGAAGACACCGCAGACCAGCATGAGGTATGTGGCGGGTTGTGCATGGCTGCCTCTTGGCTCTGAGATGTTGATGTAAACATCAGGAAAACTGTGCAGTTCAGTGATGTCAGGAGATCAGCTGTGGTCCACTGAAGCTCAATGGTCAACTGCAGAACACAGAGAGGCTTTGTGCCATGCCTTCAATTGACATGTCAGTACAGCCAAATATTACCATTGACCCCATGCCACTATACACTGGCAATGGGGTCTTAAGCTCACAGCCAAACATGAACGAAAGTAGACCACAAAAACATATTTTAATTTCACACATCTACACACAGAGGGAGTAAGTATGGTAGCCTACATCTCTACAGAACTGTTCTTACCCTGCGTACTGTATTTCCCAGACTCCCTCCACACTGATGAGCATTAGGTGAACCCTGATGGGCCACTAGTGACAAGCCATCATAACCATGGCTTTCATCAAAACAAACTCTACATTAGCAACCACAATCCATTCAATTCAACCTTCATTCCAATAATAATCTCAAGACATTTGGCAACAAGATCACAAGATTGCATGGGTTGGGTATAGAAATAGACCTACCTGAATATACCCCCCAAAAAATCGTGAACAAATGTGTCAAGCCTTATTTTCGTTAAGAAATAGCACACTAATCAATTCAGTGTCAACCAATTAAAACTGCAGTAGACCAAATTGCAGCTTACGTTAATGCAATTTAGAAGGAATGCTGCATCTGATCAGTAGCTCTTTAGGGACATTAAGACGTACTGGGTGGTGAATTGAACCAATTACCGATAAGCATCATCACCACCGCCTCCACCAATAACAGTATCGAGGGTGCCGCTGATAGCGTACAGCTGTTGAGCGCATCACAGTCGCAGGCTAAAATAAGCACTTCCATTGCATTATAGAGAATAAAACTCAAAACAATAACGACCATTTGATTGATTTCTTACAAAGGCACATATGAGGGAAGCCTCACGATCACAATGGCCAGATTACTGATGCGGCTCAAACTGCGCTACGACAGAGAGCTCCAAAGGTTTATTTCTGCAAGGCAAAGAAATCTTACCTTGTCTGCCTCGCTGAAAGAGCACGTCGGCAGGATCCCCCTCTATCTTGCGATGAACTCTGTCCTTGTCTTCTACGAATGCTATAGTTTTTATTTGCATGTGCTCCTCTACCTTGTGGCAGAGTTTTCCAAGTGTACTACGGGCTGTTTGAGACTGGTTAAGTCTTGTGTCGTCTGAGTCCCGTGCAGGGCTCCCACCTCCGACGTCTTAGAGAAGTGCACTATTGAGGCTCTCCGCATCTACAGGGCATCTGTGCTGTACCTTTTTCCTATGGTGATAATGACTCCATAATAAGCATTGCGTAATAAATCATCACATTTTAACACCAACTATGTTTACGTTTTCTGCTGTTGCTCATCACTAGATCATGTGACTAAATGATGTGAATCACCAGCGAGCTGTTATTAGGCAAACAAGAAGGAATTCAGAAAGCGCCTGTGTGCCTGGGAGGTGTTGTTACCTCTGACCCTAAGGAGACTGTGTACTTCTCCCTCTTGCTGCAGGTAAATGTATGTACTCAAACTGGTGCCCGTCTGCGTGCCTATTAATGTGTACACCTTTGTTGGTATTACAGCTATAGACTTAAATCACACATAATAAGCCAAAGTGTTGTGATGCTTGTTATGGATTGGTAAAAACAGAAACAGCTCATGTACAGTATGTGTAGTAAGAACAGAGTTGCTTATGATGGCTTATTCCAGCGTCAGCCACAGAAATCTTGATAGGATGAGAATGAAAGATCTACAGATTCTCAGTGGTGGCAGTCAAGCGCCATGTGGATATACTGTATGTGTGATATATTCAAGAGCTTTGTGGATGTACACATGACAGGACTTACTTTGTGTTCAACTTGTTTATTTGAATTGAGAAAAAGAAGAGAAGTGCTGATTTCTGCACAATTTCCAATGAGAAAACACCCATTGCACAGAAGGGAAAAATAATGGGGGGGTTTTCTCTACAAATTGGCATGGACAAGAAAAAGTAAAATTGACAATTTGTCATTGTGTATATTAAGGCTGTGTCACGTTAATTCAACAAAATCTACCAAACATCACAAATACATCATCAGTGACAGGAAATAAAACATGACATGGTCCTGTATAATGTATAGCTCAATAGGTAGAACAGGGCAAGCACAGCCAGGGTTGGAGAAAGGTTTGTAAAACAGAAGACTCCGGGATTCAAATTGAGAATGTTTTTAACACTTGACCTAGGGTAATGAAAACATGCAAGCACACTTGCCATGTGATGACCCACTGGAAGCAGACCCATAAACCATTTTGGTCCTGACCCACAATTTAAGAGACCAGGCAACACAAAAAACATCTGAATATCATCATTGCAGTAAACTAGCCTATAAAATACCCATCAGAAATCCCCAAACCCCTCCAGCCCAAATAAATAGCCCAGTATGAAGACATACCTTTGAACAGCCCACTCACACCTGTACAGAGACAGAACTGACAGAGGGGGCTACAGTACATTTCCTACATATTAATTTATGAAATTGCTCTACTTTCATGACATAACCAATTATACCTGATATTCAGTGAATGGTCAATTCCAACTGTATTAGAATTAACCAAACATAAAGCTTACAGTGAAACCCATAACCCAACATCTATTTCAACAGAATACACAATCAGATAAACCAGATCATTTTTTTTAATAGTGAAAAATATTAACAGCTGTTTGAATAGATTGCTAATTGTGAATTGACTCTCTTGCCATATCACATTATTAATACTGAGGGCACGTCAGATTTTGACAGTGTGGGCATGTTTCTTGCACAGTGGCTTGTCTTTTTTGGAGAAGAACGCTTGACCTCCCAGACTAGTGCTGCAGACCTATGGAGAGAACCACAGTTACAGCAGTAATGTCAATCACACAATATTCTTAGTAACTGATTTATTTTTTTAATCTAATCTTTGCTGTTGCTGTCAGTGAAATTGTGTCTAGGGGGCGGACGTACCGCACACACAAAGCAAGTGTCATGCCAGGTGAATCCTAGAGCCTCCAGGAACTTGTCCCCTGCCTCGATGGGGAAGTCACAGCCATGGCAGCTGGTCCCAAACAGGTTGTAGTAGTCTGTGTAAGAGAGCATGGCGGCAAAGTGTTATTCTGTTTCCACCAAAATTCCTATTCACAAAATCTGGTTTACTGTTGCCCTCCCTGTACCTCTTTCACAGTATGGCTGTCCGTCCTCCATGTGAAACGTATTGTTTCTGATAGGCTGCTGGCAGGAGGCACATACAAAACAGTACACGTGCCAGGTCTGTTTCAGGGCATTCATGACTTCCTGCAGAAAGAATAAAGAAAAATACCAACAGTAAAACATTTTCTTTTGAAGAGAATCATATAGCTAGTTGAAGTCAAAATAAATTTATAGTTTTCATTGAGTTTTCAGTGATCAAATTCAAGCATTTTTATGGACTTTCATGGTTCATAGTTAGAGCTTTCCCAGCACAACACCACTTAAAGAATAATCCACTCTGCAATAACCAAAATAAATAATTTTACATTCTTCACGATATATCATTGCCAAATACTGAAATTAGCTAAAAATGTAGACACATAAACGGCATTTCTTTTGAAACTATGTCATGCTGATTTGGCATGATTCTATGAATTATTACAATTATGAGCCAACACCAGCAGACAGAACTTTAGTTCTTCAGTAGAGAAGTGTTTTGTAGAGAAGTGTCACCTTTAAATATAAACAAAATGCACTGGAAATACAAATAAAAGACAGTGCAAAATGCAAAATAACCAGATTACCTGACCAGGGTCTACTTGTCATAGTCTTTCTGGCTGTATCTGCACAACCATATCTAGGCAAACTTGGTTGGGCTACAGCTGGACCAGCCACTTTTCAACGTCCAGCCAGACCTGGCCACTGATGCGGCTTAAAATTTGAGCTAAAGTTGAAAGGCCAGCATGTTATGTTGTCCCAGCTCTGACCCACCTAGTAAAAAAGCTCATCTAAACCAGGTAAATCTGTGTAAGATAGTGAGTGAGGATGCCATGGTATCCATTACACAGCATATAAACTGTTCATTAGGTGTTTGTGAGGCGGTAATTTAACAAGTTAGCTTGTTAAATGCTGAAATTAAACCTTGAAATGTGCTCATTATTTTCAAAGTACAGTATTCATTGGCTTGCTACCTAATATTATACAATGGGCAGTTTCAGACAACCCTAATGCTTGTTAAAAATCTTACATGCTTTCTTCTTTTCACTGGTAACTGTTGTACCCAGTAAAAGGCGTAATCTGCTAGAGGATGTTCTTAAGCTTGATTATGGTGCTTTGGTGATGCCGCATCACTGCCATACTCATCATCACAGTTAAAGCCATCCTCTCGGATATGGATTGAACAGTTAGGCTACGAGAGATGAGGTGTGAATGAACCTGCATAAAACATTATTGCACCTTTCACACTACATTTACAATTAGTCATTTGTCATTTCTGTGATTGTCATTTAGCCCCTGCAGTAGCTATCCCTCTGCTTTACTTCCTCAAATGATGAGGGAATTTCATGTTGT
This sequence comes from Monocentris japonica, assembly GCA_900323365.1. NCBI lineage: Eukaryota > Metazoa > Chordata > Actinopteri > Trachichthyiformes > Monocentridae > Monocentris > Monocentris japonica. The sequence goes on along the minus strand of OOFE01050904.1, from coordinate 23,716 downwards.
AATTCTAATTCATAATCTTTTATGTACTGGCAAAGTTTACCAAAAAGTGACTGATTCTTTCAACCATTTCACTATTACTAAAGGAGTTTTGACTCCAGCTCCATTGGGGCGCAGCTTACTATCCCTTCATTGTTGTCACTCACCCCCAAGATCTTCTGGTGGCAGCGGGTGCAGGTGGGAGCAAAGAACTCCTCATAGCAATGTTCACAGTGCACCTGGCCCCTCTCCTCCACAAAGCCACAGTCTACCAGGGAGGCATGGCAGTGAGAACAGTTGAATTCCTCAGGGTGCCAAGACATGCCCATGGCCACAAGGAATGGGCCCCTTGTGGGAACAGGCCGGGAAGAGAGGATTCAAGGAACAAGATTCACACACAAAGTTCCTCATCAGATGGGTTAATTCTGCTTCAGTTTGCTTAGATTTTATTGACAAAATTTCATTCTTACTTGAACTCTGTTTTCAAGTTTTCAAATTGATTTCCCCGGGTACCATACATTTCAACTGTGTCATCCATGCTCGTGGATGAATCTCCTTAAGCCAACCTATTCCTTCACTTGATAATATCCTCACAAGCATTCCTACTGGTGCTATTTACCTGATGACGTTGTTGCATTTGCTACACATGGGGGTGCGTGTACCAGCTGGGATGTGCTCAGCCCGCTGCACCAGAGAGATGTCCTGTGGATGTGGCTGTGGGGTGGGGCGGTCTGGACCTTTGGGGACAGTGTTAGCAACCTTGCCAAACGAAGGCGCTGCTCCGCCCTTAGGGAAGCCTAGACCAGCAGGGAAACGAGTGGGTCAGATTGTTCAAAGAATAATAGATGGCTCAGCATTTCAGCTACTATATACTATACTTTAACAGCTGTATTCCATCATGTGTTAGACAAAGTACACTTTCCAAAATTCAAAATAAATAAGGAAGCAATCATTAATAGATAATGTGATATACTAATTCTACTACTAATATTAATAATAACGATAAAAATACAAAATAGCAAAGCTTAAATCCAGTTATATGTCATGAATTTGCGTGATCGGATGGGTTGGACAGATTCACACCACGGCGCCCAGACAAAGGATCAATTTTTCCCAATGGGGGAAGCAACACATTCCCAGAGCCAGAGGAGACACCTGGAAAAATAATCCCCCTCCTCTCATCTCAAAACACACAGAGAGAATTCACAGGTCTCCCTTTCTCTTTCTCTATGCAAAGACACATCCAGGAGGGAGGTCAGTGCTGGCCGCCCTCAGAGGGGAGTGCTTGAGGGGTAAAGGGATTGGGGACAGAGACCCTATTGAAAGAGTGCACTATTATCAAAGACTGGCGGGGTCAAAGGACGCCAAGTGGACGTAAAGTGCCCCCTAAATTTCCTTGTAACGGAGAGCAAACAAACTGAATAAACATAACTGGGCGCTGGCAGGAAAGTGAGGAGAGTGTGGGAGAGGGTGAGAGAGACAAATAGGGAGAGAGAAGACTGGGCTGATACTAGAGAGTAGGTGTGATGACAGAGAGCGAGAGAGAAGGAAAGGGGCTCAGCCAAACTGAGTGACACAGAAAGAGGAAGTGAAGCAGATATCTGTGAGGCTATCTGTCAATATCTGTCGTCTGGCTGAGTGATAAATAAAAGGGATAAGGAGTGAAAAGGAGAGGTCATGTTGTGAAAGATGTGTGACTGGCGGCAAAAGATACATATCGACATCCACACTGAATCACAGTAGGGCTGCCAAACTGTGTTCCAAGTCATTCCCTCTCCTTTCCTCATCTGGCAACTCTGGCCATTTCAACCACGCAGCTTAGTCAACAGCTGGTGACAATAGCAAGCAATACAGAGTCGCCGTGGCAACAGCATTATCTGTATCTGATAAACATCTGAGGGATGCGCCCTTATCTGTCACCAAAGCTGCTGCTTGCCTTTTACCCTGATGGCCCTGCACTACCACGGGGCATTCAGGTTTACTTTAGTAAAGACACATACACAGAACACCGTGCACAATTTATCATTACAGAAATGAATGATAAATATTATATACATTTCTCATTTATTGAGCTGCTGGCAATGGAACGGAAAAATTATCACTCTACATAAATACATTCCACATGGCCAGTATGGGTCTGAGGTATGTGGCTGTTTACTTGAACTCAAGTAAGTGTTAATGTGAAATATAACATAACTAACAGAGGACTAACTGTGGTCTCTTCTGCTCGCTCCCTATGGCGCCTTTCAGCAGTCATTATTTAAGAAGCCTCCAGGGAGGTATGTTGGGTAGGCATAGGAGCCCTCTAGCCCCACACCCACAGCGCTGCACAGGGCACATGCTTCATCTCCCCATGTATATATTAGTGCATACTGCTGTCTTAACGACCCCTAACTGATGCCTTTCAGCAAATATTTACCCTGACCAGCTCTAGTCCTCATGGCATGGATAGCCCTATTTAAAGAGCAGCCTTCACAGAAAATTAAATATATAATTCTCAATTTCACAATTTCTTTAACTAATGGGATTGTGGGGAAAAGCCAATAATCAGAGCTCATTAGCTGAATACCTCTTGTTTTATAGAGCTCATAATCTTAAACTGCTTAGTGTCAGGCATTAAATCTACAATAAACGGAATGGCTGAGCATCAAGGATTTAGCAGCATGGTGCTGCCCTCTGTAGAGCAAAGGAAGTAACTACACATAATAAACTTAACATCCCAAACAGAAGCAAGAGCCATGGGTGTTTTGGTGACAGTGAGTGACAGATTTGGGTGTATTACTCTACCTGATGGTCCTCCAGATTGATAGGAGGGCTTGCTCTGGGCTGCAGGGGTCTTGAGCACGGATGGAGGGATAAAGTTGCCATTCCTGGGGGCCCCTGCAACTTTGGAAAATGTTTTTGCTGGAGATGAGACATGGGCGCTGGGAGTGGTTTCTTCGATAACTTCACTAGGAAAGATAGACACACTTGATATAGACACACTTGATATAGATCATAAATCACTACACAACACACACACACACAATATAAAGATGGATCTCTTGCAGTGCAGCTGTAGACTTTGGTAGTGTTACTGTGTTTGTTCAGGACTCTCTACACCACATCACCAACCTGTGCCAACCGATCACTCTCTGTTTGTTGTGGCAACTCCCACCATGGTAACAGGCGGAGATTAGTCCAGGTCTCAACAAACTTCTCAGCTGTTAGGCCATTGTATCATCAAACCACCATACAAAGACATAGACTACACCAGTGCTGTCATCTGCAGCTATGATACCTTTTCCTTGCCATGATAGGCTCCCTATTGTGAGGCATTTTCCTCCTATTAAAGCAACTGTGGTAAAGCCCTAAATAAGAAAGGAATCTCAGCATGGGGTGTTCCTCCAGAATAAGGGTATGGTATGAGCTGCTATCAGACATAGACTACTGCTTGTTGTGATGGGGTTGACTGCAGGCCCTTCCACTGCAGGCACTAACCATTACAATCAATTAGTAGGAAGCCCAGTGACACACTCAACCAATCAATCCAATTATGGGCTACTTTGATTGGATTACAAACTGTGTCTGATGAAAACCATGGGCAAAGTTTCCAATTAAAATAAGGAATGCTGCCTGCTGTCCAGATGGCTTTTCAATTAGTGAAATAAGAAGCTATTAGAGCTGGCGCTGCCAGTGTGTCTCCATCTCTACCTAGCTTGTCCTATCGTTTCCTTCATCATATTTTGTGTCCATACCCGACACCAAAATTTCATTTCGGAAAATCAGGTGAATCTATGGGGTCTAAATAAGAGGAATGGGATGCTCTGTAATGCATTAAGCTACACTTAAAGTGTAGCTTTAAGTTATCAGCTACCTTCGGACATTACACCATTTTGGTGGATATAATCAGCTGCACTAAAAATAGGTTATTTGAATGAATTTGTTCATTTGTACAAACCAAATCAATTGGTTCAGTGACTATCAGGATTGCCTTGATAGTACTACCATCTACTGGTAACTTCTTGCAATGACAAGAGAAAGCTGGTTGGCTACATTGGCCTGCTTGTGGAGCAAATAAAGTGGAAGAAACACACCAAATGATTGAAATGGTTGTAATGGTTGAAAAAGCAGTGCTGCTCTATTACCTAGAGAAGAATTGATTCAAAGTGTATGGCACCTCAATCAATGCAATTTTCAAGCTACCTCTTTGCTCAAATTAATATCTGTACATTGAATACACTTTTGAATAGCCGCCGATGACCTTTAACCAGCTGGAGATCTCTAATGGACACGAATGCTTTGTTTCCCATGAAAAGAAGAAAGAGAAGAGGAAAGGAAAGAATAGGAAATGAAAAGCAGCAGGAAAGAAACAATTTTATTGAGATAAAATAATCAGAAATCTTCAAACAAACTATGGTTAGTGTTCAAAATGGAAGAAATGCAATACAGACATGCACAGATAAACAAAGTATAGAATGTACATAGAGGTTAGTGAAGACAAATCTACAGTACTGTACAGTACAGTACTTGTACAATACAATATAATATTGAATTTCCAAGCACAAAATTATGTAGCTTGAACCTTCTCCTTTTCATCTATATTTTGACAAGATAATATTTAAGATAATATCTGAAAATAATATCTATCAAACAAACACTTTTTTACAATGGGGCTAATACATTGTCTGTATTAGTCTTTTAATCATCCATTAATTCATGCTGTTTAACCTCAACTAATGGAAAGAGAGACGTGATAAGGTATTATATAGTTTTTTTAAGGTATTAAAAATATATATACTGTATATATATATATGGTATTACACCGTTGGTACACAAAAGACAGTTATGTAAGTATACAGCTACATATACTTGGCCAAACCGAAATAAATAGAACATTTATAAACAAAACACACGTCTACTACACATTTAGCACTCGTGCTGAAACATCATGATGCCAATCTCTCAGCTTGTTGTACTTGTGTCCTATAACCTCTGGGTCCAACTTGTTCACTCTGATTCACAAGACAGCATCAAAAGGGAAAAGAGGGAGAAGGGAAAACAAGGTGGAAGGTGGAGATGGGAGAAGGAAAGTAAGAGATAACACGAGGGACAACACAGGAATAAAGGAAAGAAAATGCAAGAAAATAGTAAGAGGAAAATACAGGAAATACACAATTTGAAAGTGAATATAAAATGACCCAATTTCTACTTGCAGGACTAAATATAGGATAAATCCTAAGGCAGATTTATACTGCTTGCCCTCTCTTTATGAATAGTGGCACTGAACCAAATCTCACTGACAGGAGGGGAACAGGAATCTCCTTCTGGCAGACCCCTATTATCCACAATACCACTTAATTGCCCACAGTTTCCAGTGAGTAACTGATTGGTTGGGGCTCCGGTAGGGAGGGCACACTGTGCGTACTGTATATTAACTTGACCAAGGGAAGAGAACAGTAGCGAGACTCTCAGCATATGCTGAGGCTAGGGCTGGCTCAAACTGCTTCTGCTCAACCTTCCTCCTCTGAGAGCTCTCAAATGTGGCTTCCTCCAAATTAAGCCTTAAACTAAGCATGATACTGTGGGGCTCATAGATCAGGAAGTCAGGGCTAAACTTAGAATGAGAGGCTCCTGAGACATGCTTGCATGACTACTCTGAGAGCCAAATGTGAATATGAAACATCTGTGATCAAGAAAAACAGTAACAGTAACAACAGCACTGCTAAAACACATGCACGCCTGCACACACACAGACACAGAGAGAGAGAGAGAGAGAGAGAGAGAGACAAACGCAAGTGCACACCAAATTTGATTTTATTGAAAAACCACCAACCACTTACTTCTTTCCACTGTTCTCCAGGACTTGCTCTGCAATAGTGAAGGAAAAACATTTATCAACACCAATGAACATACAATAGCATGTACAACAAGAGTATAAGTGCTGAAGTGAAGCAAGCACACTAATAAACGATCACTGAGAATGCAGGGAGTCAGACTGTTAAAGAGCCATGCTGTACAACTCCATCTCTATCCCAGCCTGTTCTAAGTAAGGACTGGTGGATGGGGCCAACAATATCCAATGATAACAAGATCCTAATGGGACCTCGAGACCAGTTCCCACATTCTTTACAGCTGCACGAGCACCATACAGCATGGATTTACACTGAATATCAACGGGTCGACGCCTATTCCACACCACTCTGGTCACCTCAGTGGGAGAGAGAATCATTGATTTCACAACAGGCCAAACGGTTTTGAGAAGTGCTACCAAGTACTTTACATACAACAAAACAATAACTAAGTTTAAGAAACAGGGTTATAAAACAAGATTATATAATGAGAATAAAAAAAGTTTCAAAATATATACTTTCAGTAGAAAGTGGTGTAAAAGAATGACCCTGAATTTGCCAGCATAGGCTCTTCACACGTGACATCTTTCGGATTTCGGATGATTCTGTACTGTCCTCCAGGCTATGAGGGTTTAAAAGATGTGAGACGAACTAGGCCTTAAAATGTATCAGCAAAATCTTCAAATCAAGTCAATAATAGGCAGCCAGTGTAGACAAGTTGAGAAATGAGTAATAAACCCCTATGAAACATGTTAATCTGACAGCCACATCTTTTGATTTTGGTATGCTACTTCAAACACGACTAAAAGAGATGAGGCAAGACTAGTGTGTGAGACGATGTGAGCACACCAAGGTTGGTACCCACCATTTTCTGTGCCGGTGAGCTGGGCTAGGATACGGAAGGAGCGGGACTGGGAAGTGCCCGTTCGGGGGTGCCAATCTTCTGTGTCCTCAATCAGACGCTTCTTGCTGGCGTCACTGAGTGGCGAGGCATGAGTCAGCTCGGGCTCCATCCCAGGCTTCCTGCCCATCCAGACACAGCAAGAAATTATTTTATAGACATGGAAATCATCTGTATTGTCAACATATATCGATCATATTGAATGAACAGGGTTACCAACCGACAACACAATTATTAAAATATGATTGTTATTATTGTTAAATGTTAAGGTTAATAGTAAAAGAGAATACCTCTACCAAATGGTTACCTTGTTGTAGTGTACTCTTCAAATATACACACACATGCAAACAACTAACACAATCGTCTCTATATATGCAATGAGTGCTCTACATTCAACCAAAAGTGTAGCATGAGGACTCACACCATGAATTAACTGCTGCTAGATCTCAATATTACCTCCTAATTCTAGTCGGAGGTGGATATCTGCAGGTGAGCAACGAGAAGGTAGTAAGAGAAAAGGAAAAAAAGGCAGAAAAAGATTCAGAAACGAAGAATCATACAAAGTGCTATTTATCAGTGTGCTGTTCACATGGGAAAGGCATGAAAACATCTGAACTATACTGTACGTCATTGACGCTCACTATTAGAGCGAAAAACCATAGAGGGGGCATTTAAAAGCCTTTGTCTATGAAACAATGTCATAATATGATCTTTTATGAATGGGTAGTCATAATAGTAACAGTAAGTGTGAAAAAAAGAGCAGTGCAGAATGAATAAAGCAGTTAGTTAGCCTGCGTTCTCTCTTTAGTAATAGGGAGGGATTGGTAGATGAAAGTGACAGTGACTATCTCTCACCACAAGGTGGAAGTGCTGGGCTTTCAATGTTTATGTGTGGCTTTATCCAGAAGATAAACTATTGGTATTCCTAAATGCAATATTTATGTTCAGTGTTAACATATACGGTTCAGCACAAGTGCAGATAAAACCTCTTAGCCAACTTATGTCAAAGTCCAAGTGTGTGCAATTTTGTTTGAGCATGTTTTATTATGTGTGTGTGTGTGTCAGCTGAGTAGAGGTGAAGGGAGATCAAAAGGAAAAATCTTCATGCAGCCTATTCCTAGCCACAGCAGAATGTAGTGTACTTGGCTGGCCTTGAGAAAACATACTGACAACAGTAGCAGATGGAGCCAGACAGATGCAGAGCTGGGTGACTTCAGCAGTCCAATGTGCTGACAGGCCTGCCTGCACTGGGTGTAAATGCAGTACTAGCCACCACAGAGCAGCATGCCACTGAGAGCATGAATGAGCAGTATGAGCTGACCCCAACTGGGCTTTCTCTCGTGACTTAAGAGTTGGATTATTTACAGGGCTTCGCAGCTTGTTTGGCCCTTGAGATGAACATGTAAGTAGATGAGCACGAATGTGAGGTTTGTGCGAGGGGTTAGCTCAAGCATGCCTACAGTAATCATAAGCTGGAGGGATGTGAAGGCTGTAATCACATTCAACATTGTTAGAAAGCTACAGCAGCAGTAGTAGTCATACACAACACTAACTTGGTCTCTGCCTCTTCCTCCTAAGGGCAGAGAAAAGGTAAACGGAGAAATAATGACGCTAAAGGGAGTAGAATAGTTTGAGAAAAGAGCATAGTCCTAAAAAGATGTCCTTTAACTAAAAGACCCTTCTGAGAGAATGTGCAGATGGAAAACCAGAGAACGCAAATACAGAAAGCAAGTCAGGACACAAACACACACACAAACACACGCACATGCTGCAACAAATACACTGTTCCTTTATAAGCTGATAGTCCAGGGTTTTAGGAAAAAGGAAGATTGGTTCATAAAACAGTTAATGATAATGAAAGTAAGGCCTCTCTACTCTGCATCTCTTTGTATTATACTGTTGAATTATTACATTACAGTCATTTATCCAAAGGGACTTACAAGTTACAGTTGACACTACGTGGGGATCGAACCCAATGACCCTGACACTGAGAGTCTCATGCACTATCGGCTGAGCTGTCTGGGAATATGTCAGTGCTCTTGATTGTTCCATGCCAATGATGTGTGCCATGGGAATCTTTTATTTCTGTGTTCTTCATTCATACTGTAGCTGTTTTCTTTGTGTATCCTACAGGTAAGAGAGCCAGCACAGATAAAGAGAATCAATCTTCATGAAGAGGCTCAAATAGGCAGGTCATGCTATTGTATGCTTTTTGTATGCATCAACACAGAATTAAGTGGGTTTTACAGATTTATTGTAGTGTTCAGGAGACCAATAAGCAGGTCTGCTCACTTAAAGCCAATAAGCCATTAAAAATATGGTCTGAGTGATCTGTTTTTTTCAGGTCACCAAAAGTAAAATTGAGTGAAAAATCCTATTCGGCCTAGCACAGTCTATTGTAACCCAACCAGCAGGCCAAACCCTGCTGATGAAGCCTGGTCCAGCCCACCCCAGTTTACCTCTGTCAGTTTACCTGGTCCCTAGAAGCACAGAGCGACCAGTACTCTGGGCTAATTAGAAACAAGTGCAAGTCAGCAGCAGTGCCTTACAGGCAGGCTGGGTGTTTAGCAGGGCTGTTAACCATACTGTCAATTAGAGAGGGAGGCAGTAGCATCAGTTAGCCTGTTGTCTGGCCTCTGTTCCCCTTGCAATTTCCCTGTAGCAGATTGGGACAAGATGTGCAGCATGCCTTGTTTTTTCCTTGTAATGTAACTGTGGGAAAAGTTAGGTTATTGGCTGCTTCTGTGTTAGTTTTTGTGAGAGACATCTATTGGGTTGAAATGGGGCATGAGGTAATGTATGGAACAGCAGAATGGAATATTTTGCTTTCTGCAATACATTTTCTCTCCCAGGTGGACTGCAAGGAAAAAATGTACACCAGCTAATCTGTGGCTTCTGACTTCCAGACAACTAAGTGAAGTGTACTTGTTAAACAAAGCATTAAACTACTACCCACAGTTGAGCTGTCCTCTTTTGACAGAAAAGAAGCAAAGTGAGAGGAAAAGTAAAAGGTGGTGGCAACAGGGTTTGGTGGATGGCACCTACCCATTGAACTGCTCTGCTAGCCCCTGGCTCTCCAAAAGGCCCCGTCTCTGTCCAACAGCCACCTCACAGGCATTAGCATTGGAGTAGAGGTTGATAGGTGAGTTATAGACAGAGGATTGTGGGGCATTGGGATTGGAGGAGGGGGCTGTCACTCTGGCAGGAGAGGAAGAGTTAGATGAGGAGGAAGAGGCAGAAGGGGAGGTGAAAGCGGAGCGACCAGAACTGGGCCTTGGAACTGAGTTGTCTGGGACAGGGAAGTGGGACCTCAGTGGAAATGGAGGCTGTGGTTGTTGAGAAGGGGCAGCTGGTGTGAAAGCAGATGATTCAGAGGGAATGGAGGCTACTTTGGGTGCAGTCGGGGAGGAAGTGGCTGGGCCCACACTGCTACCCCCACCAAATGGCCGGGCTGTCTTGTTGTAGGCAGCCATGAGCTGGGAGGGCCTGGTGTATGTGGTGCACGTGGCAAGGTGGGTGATTGGGACAGGCTTAATGATTTCCTGAGGTTCATCCTAGAAAAAGGTGGAGACACACAACATGCACAAACCTACAGCAAATCTCACGATAAACTCATGCACGTGAACCAGCATGCCCAAGAGCATTGCATAACAGTCGCATCAAAATCAATGCCGTTTTCACAATCACACTGCTGTATGGATGAAAATCATGCTTGTGCCAACCAACTTATGGAGGTGCAATAAAATGTGGCCTATCCAGTCACAGTTACAGCACACAAGACCGAATTGTGGTCTGACATCATCTCAGAAGGGCACAGTGAGCATGCTCACTTTTGAGTAAATTTGTACAATATTTATTAATAGAGGAAAATGTACATGAACATCAGTCAATATATATAAAAGTGAATATTTAGCAAAGCGTTCTTACCTTAGGCACTGCATCTTTAAGGACACCAGTGGCTCTGTGAAGACAAAGGAAATTTATAAAAACACTGCACACCCTTCAATGTATATATAGCACTCATCACACACAGTGTAATTGCATTAATGAATTGAACACATTGGCTGCTGTGGGGATCAAACCTTAGTTTATAGAGTGGCGTGAGAGAGGGTATTTCTAGTCATTTTTTGATGAAAATCTATCAAAACTTATTTACACGAAGTTAATGTCACGACAAAATCATTCTAATGGTAACTTTGGTTCAAAAGATGGACAGTTAAATATCACAGGGAATGAGCAGAGGAGGCTAAAAAATATGCATTAAGTGCATCAGTTTCACACATAATTTACATTAGGCACAAAGTACAGTGAAAATCAATCAGTGGAATAATTGTCACAATTTGTAATATCATCAAAAAGAAATGAAAAGCAAAAAGATTGACAAGAGGGGAGATGAATGAATCTCTAGGCCCCATCTGGTAAGGTGTGTTTTCACATTGACTTTTGGCCATATAGTGTATGTACATCAAAGCAGCAGTATCACAAACAATAGGGGTTAAATCTCTACATAGACATGACAGTGGAAAACATAACTGGAAATGTAGTGTACTTTAAGAGGTTTAAGTACTTAGAGAAGATACTGTAAAATGCACCAGTGCTAGCTGAACATTTTCCTGTACAATGTTCTGATGTGGTCCTTTCCATTTGCTGTAGTGTCCAGTCCTGTGCTGCCTGTGTCCTGCCCTGCGCATCCTATGCCTTATGCTGTATTGCCTTTGTCCTGCGTTGTGCCATCTGTATCCTGTCCAGTGCTGCCTATGTCCTGTCCTTTGCCCCTGTATCCTGTCTTGTGGGTTGTGTCCTGTCCTGTGTCGCCTTTGACCCCTTCTGGAGAGTTATCCATAAATGAATAATACTATATATAATACTTGTGGTGAATCGAGCTCCACAGCCAACATAACCACAAACACCCCTTGACTAACCGGCGCCAGCTTGGGGTGGTAGTCAGCCAGCAGTATTACCACGGCCAACAGATCCTGGAGGGAACACAGCTGTCCCTCATCCGCAATCAACAAACTACATGCCGGCAAGCCCTTTAAAAATGTCAGAGCGACAGAGAAGGGCAGAGAGGAAGGTGGTCACATGAGGAGGAGCGAACCATTCATTCATTCAACCTTTATTTAAGTCTCGGGGTACATTGAGGGATGGACCCACTTTTGCAATGCAGCCTTCCAAACATTAGGAATTGTGCTGGAGGTAATTAAAAGATTAAAGATATGTGATATCTGCTCAGAGATTAAAGGGGAGGAAAGATAAATAAACAAAGCAACAAACAAAATAACCAGGAGACATAACCAGGTTGTGTTAATAGCACTTCAGTAGATTGTAAGGATGCGACAGACTGTCTGTCTCTTTTCTCCAAATTGTGTTGAGAGAATCCATTATCAGAGAAAATTGTTTGTATACGCTCCAAAACTTCCACAGTCGCTAAACTAGACTAGATACTGAGCACTTGTGAGTGCTGCAAAACTTCGAAGGCAGAGAATGACATACAAACCTCTAAATTCTGCTGTATCTGTATGTACTTGTCTGGGAGTTCAATGCTACAGATTCAACCAACCATAAAGCATGGCAGCAGACACATGTGGGAAAACATATTCTGCTCTATTACTCTGGTATGTTTCCCTAACGTCGGCTCCATTTACTCTGTATCCTAATTTCAATCAATCATCTACTCATGTTCTCTCAGATTTCAAAGAGATGTCAGTGAACTTTAAAATATTATTGCTCCTGCATATGCTGAAATATGATTTTGTGATGTGCTAATGTTCCCAAAATCATCATAGTCTCTTACCAGCAGAACACCGGCAGGCAACATTTGCTACTGGCCTGGGTGCTGCTTGCTCAGTCTACATCCATATGAGATGGTTAATCTGAAATCTACTGAAAAGAAATAACTCATTCTGCTGGAAGAAAGAATATTTTTTAATTTTAAAGCAAGTTCTAATGTTTTAAACACCTGGCCAGCTTAATTGCTTTAGTCTTTACATTACATTAGACCAGAGGGTTAAAGGGTTATACCTGATCTTTTAAATGTCAACTTCAGGTTTTTAGCTCCATCTACTTATTCCATGCACAATTTCTTATTTAGCTTAATTTATTTTCACTTTAATAACAAATGTGTTAATGAAGAATGACAACTCAAACACAGAGTGAGACCTTCATAGACTTCTGTGTCCTATTCAGACAATGTGTCCCTTATTCCCCATAAAAAAAACACTGTGACTCAGCAAAACCAGGAGCAATGTCCGCTGGCAACTTTCCTTTCTCTGCCATATTAGGAAGACCAGCCAACAAACTCTCATGCTTTTTCTTTCTGGCTGAGTTGAGGCTCAGCAACTAACAGCCTTGCATCAGGTGATTTAAGGGCCCCACCCTGCCACCAGATGTTGATGTCATCTGTGCCCACGCTTGCATTTAAAGTTTCCAGCTAGCAGTGTATATGCGCTCATTTTCCAGTGTACTTATTGAACTTGCTTATAGAGAAACATCATACATTGGCCCAGAAAAAACACATTCCATTACAATTAAGACCCAGTCTATCACTGGGTCTGCCACCAGTGCCCGGATTTGGGCACTGGGGCAGCTGGGTGGATCCTCTCTGTCTGTCTGTTCCCAGAGCAAACTGAACAAACACGAGCCAGGGTGGTCCTATGAACGTCTGCTGAGCTCCGCCCTCTCGCTGCTAATCTGCAGCCTGCCTAGGCAGAGACAAACACTGTGTGTGGTGTGCTTAGGAGTGCGGGGGGGGGCAGTTGTGTGACACAACTGGGCAAGAGATTGAGAAGAAGCATACCACTGTAACCTGATAGAAACATGACACCAACTGGTCTGTGATTCTAATGCCAGGTGTGACCTAAACATCAAAAACTGCTTCTCATCCAGATTCTGCTTGAAGGTGGAGAAATTTGTATCTCCTCTTCTCCTACAATGGATTTCTCCCTGTATGATTGCTGAATGTCAGTGCAAACTGGTGAGTCTAGAAAGAAGCCCTTGCTCGATGATTCTGAAGGACTGACACCAAAGCTTGACATTTACTATTAATGTTTAAGATCTTGACGTGACATCACATCATGTTATATGATCCATTTGCTATGCTCCTGTAGTACTATTAAAGTTTCATTATTGACAGGGTTATTCAAGTATACCAAGAAATATGTGGCATGTGATTTTGGCAAATGATACACATATACCATAAATGGAAGAGATCTAAATCAGAGGCTTTCCTGACCTTGGCGCTGTTTATCCACATGGTCCATGAGACTGCTCCCTCTGCACCTCAAAGCACCACAGTTATAATCAGAGGGGGAAAGCTGGGCTATGTCTTGGTACCAGAGAGAAACTGTACAGCCTGTCCCCGTCACAGATACACTCACATGGGCTCTGAACACAGCTCTCTGGCTGTCTCCTAATCTAATCAGGATGCCTTGCTTCATTACATTATGTTTAGCAGTAACAGTCACTGAATTTACGGACCAAACACCATAAAACTCGTATTGCTCATAGAGGTAACACCAGTTGTATCTATTGTTTAGTGCAGGATATAAATTAACTTTGCTTAATTGCAAGTGTACTCAAAAAAAATACCTGTTGAGTGTGGTATTTGTCAGTTGAAGAGGTAGACAGAGACACATACACACACCTATACACAGTAAATGTGTGCACCCTCTCTCTCTGTCTCACACACACACACACACACAGACACACACACACAGAGCTCCAGAATGAGGATGTTGACTGGAGGAACAGGCCTGAGGGCAAAGTAGACTGACGCATTTCCACCCTGCCTTTTTGTCTTTGAGAGCCAAGAGAAACAGTCTGGCATATGGCATCTGACTGAATGATGGAGAGGCTAGTAACAGAAGGCCCAGCTCTTTCAACACACACACAAAAAAAAAACCTTACCAGTTGATGCAGCAATTACCCACATAGATAAAAGTAATTTTTAACACTGATCAATCATCACTTGGCTACTTTCACTAATATTGAAAAAACATATGTGTAAGTGTTACCTTTTCCATGTTTTAACACTGAAGGAAAATGGTCTGTCTACCATCAAAGACCTCTACATTGACAAGCATTTTGCTTCCTGTGCCCAAATAAGAAAAGCCTTTGATTTTCCTCAGGCACACTTCTTCTGTTGCCTACAAGTGTGACACTTTGCTGATCTTGAAAACCTTCTGCAACAACCCTCTGACTCTAAGCCCCCTTTGTCATAGTTTTGTTATTTATTTTTTAGTCATTCTGTTGTTTCCTCTCATCATACTATATATTTGCAGCACATTTTTCAAATGCTAACACACTGTTTTCAAAACTGTTAAAAGCACATTCAAAGCAGTAACCATATTGAAATATATAGAAAGTCTTAGCAGAATATTCACAATAAAATGAAATAATAATCAGTCCAAACACAGCTGATTGCAATTTCAGCTGAAAGCTGACCCAGGTGTCCTGTTTTTAGTGTCGTTACCAAACAGACAAAAGGTGACAGCTTCAGAATGACTCTGAAACATGGATCAAGGAAGACAGGTTGGTGGGGAAAGGGAGAGCAAGAGCGGTGGTCTCTGATGAGATAAGGGCAACGATTATTGACCATGTGGAAACCATGGTCTCTCTCTGAGAGAGGCCGGTTTAAGGGTGCAACCAAATCTGCAGCGTTCAACAGTTTCATCAATAGTATGACTTTTCCGGCAAAATAGGTGAGATGTGCATCCTTCAATGATAATTAAACTACATATTAGAGTACAATACAGTATGTTTACATGTACTGCCATTTTGAAGTATATTTGTTTTAGGATCCAAAGGTTTCCTCCCACAGGAGGGAGAACCACTATTTTCAGATGCGCAGGAAATTGCCATTGTTGACATGGTAATTGGCAACAATGCAATAAAACTGTGGGAAATTCGGGACAGAGTGCTGGCAGACAATATCACTTTTGGGAACGTGAATACAGTCAGCACAACGACAATTGCCAGAGTCCTACGGAAACATAAAAGAAGGATGAAGCCGTTGTACACTATGCCCTTTGAGAGAAACGCTGAACGTGTGAAAGAACTCCGGTATCAATATGTCCAGGTAAGATGTCTGTTCAATAACCAAACAGGGAACATGCACAGCTGTGCATAATGTAAAGTACTGTAAAACTGTGGATTTACTGTATTTTAGAGAGCGATGGAGATTGAAGCCAGGCAAACTGCACATACAAACTGCAACCGTGGATGTCCCAGGCCAGAGAGGAGCTAACATCACAATGTGTGCAGCACTGTCCAATGATGGTTTGCTGTTACACAAACCACTCATGGGCCCCTACAATACAGAGAGGCTCATTTCTCTTCTGGATGACCTGCATAATCGACTTGTGCCAGCGGAGGAGAGAAGTCGAGGGGCAAGAAACTCCCCTACCTTCGTTGTTGTGAGATAATGTGGCATTCCACTTCTCTGCTGCAGTCAGACTGCAGTTTGCTGCACATCCCAGGATGTCAGTACTATTCCTGCCTCCATACTCCCCCTTCCTAAATCCCATAGAGCAGTTTTATGGAAGTGGAAGGTTTATGACCACCATCCACATGTCCAGATGTCCTTATTGGATTCCATGAATGCGGGGTGTGGAGACACTTCTCCTGAAGACTGCCAGGGTTGGCTTAGACATTCCAAAAGATACTTTCCAAGATTCATCGCCAGAGAAGACATAAGATGTGATGTTGATGAGAACTTGTGGCCAAATGCAGGAGAGGGGAGGACTAGAACCCTCACAGTACTGTACAGCATTAGTGATTACACTATACATGTTGTTGTTTTGTAATTATTATTGCAGCCCTGGAATTTCAGGAATTTTTTTTTTTTTTTTTTGTTTCAACTACAGTAAATTACAATTTGACGCAAATTGCTGCATTTCTTATTGATTCTTGTTACATCCAGACTTGTTACATACATTACTTGAGTACAGTCAATAAAGTGAAAAGGTGTTGTTTGAGTTTTGAAGGAAAAAAGTGGCTTCAGTATTGACCAATGCTAGTTAGCAATTGAAAAAAACTGTAATACCTCATGTTACTATTACTGAGCTCCTGCTGTATTGCTTGAATAGTTTACTACAGCACATAATAGAGCAGCAAGTACTCATTAGAAATGTTTTGGATGACCAATGCAAGCCTAATGCATAATTTAACTTGAATAAAAGCTCTTCTGTTTACTACTGCAAGACTTGTGTATCATGATGTGATATGCTGTATCATATCACTACAAAAAGTGCTGTAGTACAGGGAGATGGAATGGATGAGCGTGGAAAAAAAGGCTAAGGCCAGTCAGCCTATCAGCTCCCTGGCAACACTCACAGCTTGTGTCAGGCGCATGAGCTTTCCCATCTCTCCATGTTACCCCTCCAAGTACTCCCTGACAGGAATGAGCACCTCACAAGCAAAATCGGCTTGAGTTGGCGAGGCGCACGTGCACATAGACCTCTCCAAAATCATATAAACCCTTTTATGAGTTTTGTTTGCCTATTTTATTTGAACATAAATTCTTCAACCAGTAGCCACATCTACATGCATATCAAAAATACAGTTATAATGCACTGGAATGGGGAAGAGAGAAGACAGAACTAAAATTGAAAGTCTTTGATAGACTTAAGAGAAATATAAAGTCACGGCTCTATGAAGAGACAGAGAGAGACTGGAAAGACAGAAACTCAACTCTATGACAGCGGTAACTATGGAGAAAACATGAGGGCTATTTCGGGAGGCAAGACTTGTTAACATTTAACTGAACAGCTTGTTGCTATTGTCAGTTGCCTGGATATCTCACTAACATGGTATGTGTGAGTGTGTGTGTGTGTGTGTGTGTGGTAGGAACACCCTGCACCTATTCATATCAGCACACACGTGCATCACATGGTTAAGGTCAGAGGACATTCATAACAAATCTCTCTCTCTCCCCTCCCTCCATCCTTTCTATGGACAGGATAATTAATATCATACTAAATATGTCATACTGTAGGACAGCTTGGCAGAAACTACACCAGGACTCTTCTGTGAGACAAACTCCCACTTCCAGAAGATTAAAAACCATGTCCATTCATTGTAATGGGGCTTCGTACTAACATATGTGTGGCGTGTCCCCATGTGCCTAGCCGTAACCCTCTCTGTATTGTACAGCACCTGATCACCTCGTGAGTGATAATTCTTTGCAATAAAAAGGACAGCTCTGTGGTTGCATTACATTGTCCAGTTCAGCGATTTGGGGAGTAAGAGAGTTTATCAAATAGCCAGATGCTATAATGTTGAATGGTGAATCAGTTAAGAGGCATTCAGATTGGGTTTTTTGATTGTACTCGGAGGATTTCAGCAGCACTAGGCCCAGGCCAATCAAAAGTCTATACAGCAAATCAAATAGTCTCAAGTCGTCTAGTATTTAGATCTCTGGACTGCACATTTACTTAGCATTGCATCCAGGACAGGATGGAATGAAGGGAATAAGTAGTACATAGACTAAAACTCGATGTTTTTGTGTAATTTGAGTGCAAGTCCAACTCCGCTAATAATAACACCATCCTGAGCCCCTATCCCCTCTCAGATTTTCCTGCAACCTCCACACCACATCTGGCCAAGGCAGCCAGGAGTCAGTGGGGGCTCTCTGGGTTGCATTAGATTGCCCTCTACTTCACCCTGTTAACACAACAGCTTAAGGCTTGCAGGGTGTACAGTGGCCATCTGTGAGCATGTCTACATCTCTGGCTAGCTAGTGTGCAGCTGAGTGGCATCTGTGTAAACAAGTGTTCATACCATATACTGTGTCTGTGTGTGAGACAGCCCAGCAGGTGAAAATTGGGGACAAGACCCTGGTTTTAATGTGTGATGTAAACCAAATGAGGAAGGCCCAATCAAGAAGGCCCTCTGTTCATCTACCCAAAGTGATGACAAAGAGAAGGCACAGGTAGCCTATGTGACTTGCTGAAACTGTCACTGAAGCCAGAGCAGAAACGGACACATGTGGAAACATGATGTGTGTACATTTTGCTCGGCTTGCCACATATCTAATTAAGTTTCAGTTTGAAACTGTATTTTACATTATTGGCAAACTGAAAGACAAAAAGAGAAGGAAGGTTGTGCGAAAAAAGGTAGAGTGTAGATGGAGGAAAAGGAGAACTGATACGTTGAAATTCTCTAATATGTTGGTGTCTCTCATTTCCACTTTCCATATTTTTGTGCTGATGAAAAGCTGAGAGAATTTTTTTTCACGGAGAAAGACAGAAGTTACACACTTAACATCTTTCAAAAGCTTCACTACTGTATTGTACCATTCCACCCTGAAGCTACAAGGTTCCCACTCATACATGTGCACACACACAAAATCTGAACTGTTCTTCTCATTCTGTCTCACACTTGAGGGGCTGACGTGGATTCTTGTGTAAAAGATCAGGCTATGGTTGGTTCCCGGAGCTAGCTGTCTTGGTCTGCTTTGTCATTGAGGTTTTGGAACCAGGTGCAGTCAGCCACAACCTTGGAGGAGCGGTGTTTGATTGCGCTGTGCTGCATATTTCAATGACAATAAATAAACATCAATTATCATACTTTCCTGAGGCTACTTCCCACAGCCTCCTGGCAAAACCCACCATTAGCTACTCAGGGACAAGGTTTCCGTAATAGTAGAACAGAAAATAACCAGTTGATTTGCTGGTTTTATATGGAAAATTCACTGACCGCTTGTCATACCAACTCCAAATGTATCAAGGCATGGGAGATGGGTAGAAGACACGATTTGATATCCTCAAACTATTTAGCCATCCTCCAAAGTTAGGGTGTGCTGTTCCTTGTACATTTCAGCAGCAAAGTCCGACCAAATGCGAACCCTATATGGAAAGGCTAGATCTACCACAGACGGCCAGCGGGAACATTTAGTTTTGGTCCTTTTCACTGAGATTTCCTCACAACACAAACTACAATACTAAATGCTTTTATCTCTTGCTCTGGGATACACTCCCCATAAGCACACACACATGAGTTACATGTCTTTTGCTGGCTGAGACCACAATCTTGGCAGTGGCAAGGAAAGCCTGGTTTCTCACTCATTCGCAGAACAAATAACTGCTCTTACCCTCATTCAGACTCTATCATCTAGTCAGATCTGTTATGCTCTATGGCAGAACAACAGGATAAGGAGAGCACTTTCAAACCCATAGTCTGTTTCCTGTCTGAGGAAAACATGTTTTACTTTCCACACCCACACTGAAATAATTTTAACATATCAGCATCAATGACCCCGAGTGGTTTTTCTGCCTACAGAATAAGAAACATGACAGTGACATCATGTGACCAAGTTGAAGTGACATTAGTCATCCCTAAGGCACTCTTGGAATGTTATTATGACCCTAAAGGTCTTATCAGTCAGCATCAAAGTCATAAATCACATTTGAAGATATGGATAGAAGGAGTGGTGCTTGACAGATGGAGGTCCTTCCAGTTACATTTCACCCTTACTCATAGGTGGAGCTTTAGCCAAGTTAGAATATAATAGAATTAAGATGGTCAGTAAATTCTAAAACCATCTCCTTAATTTATTACTCTATTATTACACTGATATTATACTGTTTCTAAAGCTCTTCTTTATAAAGCTGACATGTGTCACTGAATAAGGAAGTATGTAAGTGCAGCCTGTTCTCCATGAGAACTTGCTTGCGTGAAAGAAAATATGCCCAAGATGCAAATATGGTCTAAGGTGGTTGATGGAATCAATACATTATTTTCACGATCATGAATGGCAAGAAGTACACATTTTGGTATTAGAGAAGCCCATGCCAGCTGGGGAACACAATACACTACCATAAATAAAAATGAATCTGGATAACATGGAAGCACGAAATAGCATCACATGAATGAGTTATATGTGATTTTTATTTGCTTCATGTGATGTTTAAAAATAGGTTGTATCATTTGTAATGACGAGATATTTGTCACTGACAGTGCAAATGTCTAGCCTGAGCTTTTAGTTGTAGTTTATACACTATATGGCCAAAAGTCAGTGGACACCTGACCATCACACCTATATGAGCTTACTGGACATCCCATTCTAAAACCATGGGCATTAATATGGAGTTGGACCCCCCTTTGCGGCTATAACAGCCGCCACTCTTCTGGGAAGGCTTTCCACAAGCTTTTGGAGTGTGTCTGTGGGAATTTGTGCCCATTCAGCCAAAAGAGCATTTATGAGGTCAGGCAGTGATGTTGGACGAGAAGGCCTGGCTCTCAATCGGCGTTCTAATTCCTCCCAAAGGTGTTCAATGGGGTTGAGGTCAGGGCTCTGTGCAGAACAATCAAGTTCCTCCACACCAAACTCATCTAACCATGTCTTTATGGACCTCGCTTTGTGCACAGGGGCACAGTCATGCTGGAACAGCAAAGGGCCTTCCCCAAACTGTTGCCACAAAGTTGGGAGCGCCCAATTGGCTAAAATGTCTTTGTATCCTGTAGCATTAAGATTATCCTTCACTGGAACTAAGGGGCCAAGC
>OOFE01050903.1:21810-33921 GCA_900323365.1 Monocentris japonica | reverse complement strand
ACATATGTGAAATGTGTGAAGTGTGAAATGTTCCTCTGTGTCTCCAAAAAATCACAGTGCTTCCTCAGGTATCATAAATGAATGGAAATGAATTGGAATTGGAAATTCATAATCAACTTTTGAATTTTGTTAATGTTTCACGTTTGAGATCAATAACGTCCTGTTGTGCACTATAGTGCACATGTTATAAAATGTTAATAAAATTAAGTAAAAACAAAACAATCTTTGCAATGTGTTTTTTACCACCCCAACACTTAATTTATATGAAAAAAATCAAAATCAAAACAATTTTTTTTCCTGGGTCTCAGGAGGATATAGAAAACGGTATATCATGGAATTAGTTTTACTAGGCCTCATAACATCAATCCCGTCCCTTTTATTTTCTCCAATCCTTTCCTACTCTCTCTCTCTCACTCCCTCCCTCCCTCTCCCTCTCTCTACCAAATCGCGAGCTGGTAGTGCAGCAGTGTGCACGCGACGCGCCCCAGTGCATGACGCTTGACCAATCAGATAGCCCAAATCCGAAAGTTTACCTTTTATGGCTCGAGCCGGGCAACTGACGACGTATAAAAAACACGCGCCTACGAATAACGGATTCACTCTGAGCGCCGTTACACGCAGCTTGTGCGGGATATCATTTGCCTGAAACCGGTTCCCTTAAAGCGAAAAGCCCCCCCACCCAAAGGTAAGGTTTATGAGACATTTATTTAAATTCCGCCGACTATATGCTAAGTAAACGTCGAATTTTTATTGCAAATGTGAATTTAATAATTCTGAGTACAAAAGATGACAGGAACCACGAGGCTCTTTGTCCTGTCAAACACTGGTTATATGCTGCTAACGTAACGATGAAAAAGTAATCAAGCTAGACATTGTTGGTTACGATACACACGTCCTTATTTAAAGCATGCGGTGATGATGGCTTGTTGTAGACTTAGTGCTTATGCGGGTCACAGGTGCATTTGCTCTCTGAATAACGGTCTTCCATTCCAAGTGGTACAAGTCTAAACCTGTACAGTTGTGCAACATCTGGCTTTTGCCCTGTTTGTACTTTCATCTTCCCTAGACAGGGTAGTCTGGTCGAGGCTCTGGATTTGAGGTCGGGTCTGGATCCTGGCTGCTCCCTTTGTGCGCCCGTTGCGGCGGGGTGTGACCTACTTTAGCATGTTAGCCTAGCCACACCATGCTAACGCCGCCCTTCAGGCTTGCAAGAGCAGCATTTAAGCATTAACGAAATCTGTCTTAAGCGCTCGTTGGACACCGTGAATTTCACTTACGTATTATGCAGCTCTCTCGTTTCATTTGTAAACTGGTCCTTGTCGAGGGACCGGAGTAAAGGTTATCCCGGCCTGCATAATTTTCTTAATGGATTAATTTACTGATCTGCCTTATCACTTAGTGTCTTGCTATCTTGAACTTGAGAAAAGGGGAAATGGCGAAATTACAATTGAGTCACTCACAAAGGCGTGGCTTTCAGGAAATGGCGAATCGGTCGAGGACTTATGACCAACTGATGAGTCAACGTCTGAGTTTCATTATATAACATCATTTTATTGCCTCTGAACAACCGCAGAACCTGAGTTTATCCAGTGCTTTTTGAGACAGGGATTTTATGATCAGTCATGATGGGTTTAGCAATGGTGGGGGGAGTTTGGATAATCCTGTGTGCAATGAATGAAGAGGGTGAGGTTTACTTAACGTTATGACGCAGTAACATTATAGCAAAGACTTCAGTGGCATTTGTACTCGAAAGCAGCAAGATTTGGCAACAGGGACTGGGCAGTGGGAGAAGGAGGGGTCGTAAACTTGAGGGAGTGGTCGCGTCGGGGTCTGAAATGTAGACTGTTCCTTTTCGCTGAACCCTGCCGCGCGCCACGCCGCCGGTAGCCGCAAAGCTGCTCAAACCAAACCATGTCCTTATATGGTAATAACAGAATGCAGCGCCACTTCCTTTGTCTGGCTGTCGGAATGTGTAGAGCGAGCTCCACCCAGTGGCTTTGGTCATGAACTGCAACTTAAGAACAGGAAGTGAGAACATGGCGCTGTGGGGAAATGAATGACAGTTGGTGTGGTCATAGCGCTTCGTGTGAATTAACCTCGGTTTCCACTCTTACAGTTCAGCCATGGAAGATGAAATCGCCGCACTGGTTGTTGACAACGGATCCGGTATGTGCAAAGCCGGATTCGCCGGAGACGACGCCCCTCGTGCTGTCTTCCCCTCCATCGTCGGTCGCCCCAGGCATCAGGTGAGCAAAACTGTTATGTTTAAATGACTGCCAAATGTTGCTCTTATTTTTAGGAAATTGAGACAGAGTCCTGATTGAACTTGACTTGTAATTTATGAAGACTATTAATTTAGTTTGCGCTTGACCAGATGGGCAATGGGCCACACCCAAACTAATTTTCACTGATGCGACTTACAACTGTGCCTGGCCTGCCATTTTTTGCCTGGTCCACAGCAACATATTGAATCTGCTAACAAGATGTAGATCTCACTTGTAACTAGATATGGAAACTACTTGTCACTTGTTACTACTTTGATGGGCTGTACTACACTGAGGAACAAATACAATCTAACAAGCTACTTCTCTTTTTCCAGGGAGTGATGGTGGGTATGGGCCAGAAGGACAGCTACGTTGGTGATGAGGCCCAGAGCAAGAGGGGTATCCTGACTCTGAAGTACCCCATTGAGCACGGTATTGTGACCAACTGGGATGACATGGAGAAGATCTGGCATCACACCTTCTACAATGAGCTGAGAGTTGCCCCTGAAGAGCACCCTGTCCTGCTCACAGAGGCCCCCCTGAACCCCAAAGCCAACAGGGAGAAGATGACCCAGGTATAAACCCAAACTTGGCACACATACTGACAGTAAAGGCTTATCTTGACCACTTCTGAATTTAACCTCAAAGTACAACATTTAACTATCTGTAGTCCAGACTGGTAAACAGGCCATTCCTCTTCCCTCTTGAATTCCTCCTTCATTTCATTCTCACTTGCTCTTCCCTCCCTTCTCCTCCAGGATCTCTCTCTCCTATAAGATGATCTAGCATCTTTCTCTGGAAACAGGTCTCTCTTGACTGTGTGCCTTTTTTTTTTTAATCTGCACTTGTGGCCATAATGAATCTAGTTTTGCCACTAGATCAGCACCCTATAAAAGAGCTCTGACTGAAAATCTGACATGCACAAGTGTGAAGGAATGTTGAATTTCTGCACTTTTCTCAACTAACTTCTGAGGCTCATGCATGTACTGAGTGCAGTGCCCACAGAGCTAAAACTCTTATGTTGTAATGGAAATACTCATTGTTCTCTCTGTCTCCCTACAGATCATGTTTGAGACCTTCAACACCCCTGCCATGTACGTTGCCATCCAGGCTGTGCTGTCCCTGTACGCCTCTGGTCGTACCACTGGTATCGTCATGGACTCCGGTGATGGTGTGACCCATACAGTGCCCATCTACGAGGGCTACGCCCTGCCCCACGCCATCCTGCGTCTGGACTTGGCCGGCCGCGACCTCACAGACTACCTCATGAAGATCCTGACAGAGCGTGGCTACTCTTTCACCACCACAGCCGAGAGGGAAATCGTGCGTGACATCAAGGAGAAGCTGTGCTACGTCGCCCTGGACTTCGAGCAGGAGATGGGCACCGCTGCCTCCTCCTCCTCCCTGGAGAAGAGCTACGAGCTGCCTGACGGACAGGTCATCACCATCGGCAATGAGAGGTTCCGTTGCCCAGAGGCCCTCTTCCAGCCTTCCTTCCTTGGTATGTTTGCCAATATCCCCCCCCCTACCTGTAACACTTGTTCTGAAACTTACTTAAACCCTTATGGTTATATCAATTCTGTGTTGTGACACCCATTTTGTATCTGCTCTCCAGGTATGGAGTCCTGCGGAATCCATGAGACCACCTACAACAGCATCATGAAGTGTGATGTTGACATCCGTAAGGACCTGTATGCCAACACTGTGCTGTCTGGAGGTACCACCATGTACCCTGGCATCGCTGACAGGATGCAGAAGGAGATCACATCCCTGGCCCCATCCACCATGAAGATCAAGGTGAGCTGATTTAGTCCAAACTCCACAAAAGGAATGTTAAGCATTTAATACACACTGAAATGACAGAACAATGCATTCGTATCTCTGATCGACTCTTCTTTCCTGCAGATCATTGCACCACCAGAGCGTAAATACTCTGTCTGGATCGGAGGCTCCATCCTGGCCTCTCTGTCCACCTTCCAGCAGATGTGGATCAGCAAGCAGGAGTACGATGAGTCCGGCCCCTCCATCGTCCACCGCAAATGCTTCTAAACAGACTGTTCCTCTTTTTTCCCCCGACCAAACGCCCAACGACTTCAGCTCTGCGCAAAACAACCACACCACACATTCTCATACACACTCAGGCGCAGAGCCTAGACGACCAACTCATTGGCATGGCTTCAGTTATTTTTGGCGCTTGACTCAGGATTTTAAAACTGGAACAGTGAAGGTGACGGTAATGTTTTTTTGGCTAAGTAAAAAAAAAAAAAAGCACCCCGAGGTTCTACAGTTGCATCTGAGGACTTAAAAAAAATGTACATTTTGTTTTTTTTTTTTTTTTTTTTTTCTTTGAGTCATTCCAAATGTTTGTTAACTGCATTGTTCAAACACATTATTCCAAATGTTAACTGCATTGTTCAGACACGTATTCGCCTCTGTGAAGGCTGCCCAGTGGTTGGCGCATACTTAAACATGGTTGTAGTATCGCTTGTATGTAAATTATGTCTGGGTTTTTTGTACTTTCAGCCTTAAAAATATCTTGGTCCTGTTAATTTTTTTTTTTTTGTTATGCAAAACCCAATCGTGACCTTCTTCCCCCTGTTGGAGGTTCCATCCCCGGGGCGGTGGGGCAAGGGGTCTCGAGGTGATGGGGGTAACATGGGGTGCCAGACCGGTGGGGCCAACCTGTACACTGACTAAACAATCCCAATAAAGTGCACATGTGTTCCGACATGACTTCTGACTCTTGTCTCCTTAAGTCTTTGCGATTTTTAAGCTGAGTAATTGTCTGAAAGGTGATTTGGCTCTGAATATGTATTTGAGCAAGAAGCTTTAAATTTTTAGGAAAAATCTGAGGCAGACTCAGAAGGGTGCCATGCTATGTGGTGTGCATGGGTTTCCTTACTGTCAAACAAGTCATTTGCGTGACTGCCACAATTCTGTTTGACTGAGGGTGAGTGCTAACTGTAAAGGGCTGTTTGCCTTGCACCACTGATTATGATTGGGTCTCGACGGCTATAGAAACCTGCAGGTTAAGGAATGCATTAATTGCTTGAACAGTTTGGACGCAACTTAAAATCTTTGCATTTCTTGCAAAGATCAGATTGTAGATATACACAATTCCCTGCAGGGGAAACTTGCTACACAGTGGAAAAACAGTTTGAGGGCTGCACCATGGATCTCATTTTATCTGCCATTCAAGTAAAGGTCTAGTTTGGGTGCCAAACTACACCCATAAAGGATACTTCCCAAATCACCTATGGGAGGGGAAATCTGACTGGGATCCTCAGGTGTATTTACTCAAATGTAAATGTGACCTGGAGCCCTCTTGATACTACCTCAGGTCCTCCTCAGAGTAGACAAGACAGTTGACCCCCAACAGGACCCTGTTCTGGAATGTCTCACCTGGTGAAATAGAATCTGTGGAATACAAGAGTTCAACTGTCAGGCCTGCAGTTCTGTTACAGTAACGGCAATGGTGGTGTAAACAGGATGACATAACTGCTAGTTTAAGCTCAAAAGGAAGCGGCTTGCTAATGTGGGGTCAGTTTACAGGCTACGTGGCTAGAGAGTAAATAAATTATTTGCAAGTAGTGCATGCAGATGTCTGCCCAAACATCTTGCTGAACCACAAAGCGCCTGTCAGCATCTGCCTGCCCTTCAGTCTCGATAGACCCAAACGTTATCAGAGGGTCAAAATTCAATTGTATTTTTGCATTAGTG
Organism: Monocentris japonica; assembly: GCA_900323365.1. NCBI lineage: Eukaryota > Metazoa > Chordata > Actinopteri > Trachichthyiformes > Monocentridae > Monocentris > Monocentris japonica. Next base: position 27,937 of record OOFE01050903.1, on the reverse strand, counting down.
TCAGCAGAGATCCAAGAGTACGGTGGTATCAGAGGATATGAGAAATGCACTATGTATGATTGCCCTAATGCTATTGGCCTGTCAGAAATGAGTTGGAACATCCACTCATTGTCCCAGTGAGTCATAAGCGGTTGTGTAAGGTTGAACCGATGACCTCATGCTCTAATGTACATTGTGTTCGGTTGCAGATGTAATCTTGCGCTAGTATCAAGCATCTTGGAGTAGAAGAGCTGACTGCTAGATTTCATCGGGTTTTATTTTTCAGATCACTGTAAATGATTAACAACATGGACAAGCATCCTGAATCAGCGCTTCTGCTCACAGGCTTGATAGCTTGGTCTGATGACACCACATCCAACACAACCAACACAGCATGAGCAGATGGTGAATAGCTAAGATTACACAAGGTGTGGCTAAGTGGCTTTTCACTGCGCAAGAACCAATCACATGACCACGGCCTTGTCATCACCCTCACCCTCACAAGCAACCAGAGGAGCCACACAGAAACTCAATAAACTGCAGTTATTTGGCAGAAATATAAGACCTGTACTTGAAAAAGGCAACGGCTTATGTTGTATGCCTGTATACTGATTTCTACTGTATTTTGTATTTGTAGCAGAAGTCATCATTTCTCATTTCTATCTGTGTCTGTAGCTTCTCTTGTTATTTTCTGCTCCAGGGCTCATGGTGACCTCATTGCTGCTGCAGTCTTGTCTGGCTCAGCTGACTGGGTGTAAAGTTTGCAAAACAAAAGGTCAGGGCGGGTTCGGAGGATTGGTCCATCAGAGGTCCGTCTTAGATAATCTGTTTTGAACAGAACACATTGTTTTGAACAGAACAGAGGAGAGCACAGCTTAGATCAATCATGATTTAAAAAATAAACGCTTTTTTCTGTCCTCCAGCCTCTCTTCATGACATCATCTTCGTTTGAGATCACACTCTCCTCATGAGATCATGAGACTATCAGGTAAAGATGAGGATCAAAAGATGTGGGAAAACTGAGATAACTCTTGTGAGGTTTAAAACAGGAATAAAACAGACAAATATTTTTGCTCACCAACGACATGACAGGGATAAACACCACCCTATCAAACATAAGGAACAGACAGAGACAATGACAGAGGGCCGTGGATCTCCTCTCTTCATTATCCCTCTTTGCCTCAGTCTCTCCCAAGCAATTAGACTGGCAATAAAAAACTGTTGCCCGATACTATTCATAAAATAGGTTCAGCCTTTATTATGGCACATCCATAGACATATTATATCATGTCCTGTGAAGCTGTGAGTTGCAGTTTCGACAGTAGATGGTGCTGAAAGCATATTTTTAATCCATGCTCATTGCTATGGTTGTTACAAGTGAGGTGTGGTTTCCGTCCCATGTCTTCACAATGCATGAATTTTCTCTGCATCTCAAAGCACAGGGTCGGTGGAAAAGGCACACTGCTAGTTTATGTTTATTTGTCTGCGAGGGTAAATATTATTAGGCTGGTGTAATGGATGATGAAGATGTGGACATGGAGATGCAAGAGAAACAGTGAGTGTGAAAAAGGAATTGTATGTGCAAGAGACCATGTGCAAAAGATGGAAGGAAACATTAGCTAATAGTTTCTTCACTAGAGTTCTGGAAAATGTTCAAAAGATGCTCTGCTGATATGGGCACATTTTCTGTCCAGAGTTAAAAACAGATCTCCATATTACAGAGATCAAGGGGATGAGATGGATGGTCTGGTCCCAACCACATGTTCGATGCATCAGTGCTGGTCTGTCATATCCTGTTACTGTTGATGACACTACAGATCCTGCACAGATCTCACTAGCCATAGCCATGCTGTGTGCATTACCCAAAGACTGTCCCAGTTTCATGCAGTATTTTGGGACTGCATGGGAACACCTGATAATATATTACCGGAGGGCTGTTTGAAGGATGTGGGCGTGTTCATGTGTGCATGTGCATACATAAGTGTGTGCTTGCATTGATACAAATTCATATATGCATGTTTTCAGTCAGGGCTTGGTGCATTCACGTACACATTTTAAAATCAAGGGTGTGTGGTATTGGAAATGTATTCCATCTCACTGCAGCTCCACTGTGATTCTGCTGAGGCTGCTTCCTTCTGATATCCTTTTACTGCCACGCCAGCAAAACACCCACTGCCAGGGAGAGAGTACTTGTGTGCATGCGTGTGCGCAGATGTGTATGTTATACATTTTTGCAGGTACTCTATGTGTGTGTGCATATATGTGTGTACGAGTGATTTGTGCGTAGCTGCTTGTGTGTGCTCGCATATTTGTGTGTGTGTGTGTGCACTATATGTGTGAGTGTGCGCGTTTGTATATGTGTGTGCGCTTGCAGGTATGAGTACTGAAGATGTGCTTGTGAATGAAGCACTCCAACTGCCCTCCTCAAAAGTGTCTGTTACAGCACAGTGTCTCCCCCTGAGAGACGACCCAGAGGGCAGCCAATTTGTCAGAAAATAAGGCCTACTGTGTTCCTCCATCGACTAGCTGTAAAGTAGCTGTGCCACTTCACTGAAGCTCCACTGGACAGGTCACTGGCTGACCCTGCATGCAGTTCTCATCTCTCCCCAACAGATGGGGCCGCTGTCCTACGTGTCTGTTTGGCAGATAAACCAGGTGAAAGGCAAGTAAGGGCTACCACTACTGACAGAAGAAGGCCAGCAAAGAATAATAGATCATATTTATATACAGTAGCTCCTCTCGCAATAGGCCTCAGAGTGATTAGCACTGTACTGAGGGTGACATGCTCACAGAGGGTAATGTGCCCCTCTGCACCGTTATGCCTGTGAATAGTATTCCTTTATTTTGATTGTGTATAATAGGAGCAACTGCAGACTGGTGTTTTACTCAGTGGCACAGACAGGACAGGAGGTTTATTAACAGTGGTCAGTTGGTTCATTTTTAATCCAGGGGGTAGTGTTGAGGAAAGTGTTATTTTCCTGTGTCTTACATATATTCAATCGTTAATTAAATGAAATATATTTTGTAAGTCTCGTTCCAACTACAATCACCTCCTGTTATGAAGAGGAATTACGATGGAGTGAATAGATAGGAGGTTCAGAGAGCAGACAGGATAGAGGAGACAGAAAGAAAGAGGGAGGGGGCGAGAGAGAGCGAGAGAGAAGCAGTGTCAAAGGTGTAAAGAGGTGTGAAGGCCCCCCGGGCATTCAGTATCCTTTCTTGTGGTTTCAATGGCCTTGACACAACACTCGCCCCATCCCTCTCCCTCCCTCCTCTCATTTTTATTGCCCAAGCCACAGACCTCCTCCTCTCCCTAACCCCGCCCCCCCTTCCTTTTCTCTCGTTTTGACATCATTCACTGCAGCGCCTGTACATTTCCTCAGCAGCAGATGGCTGTTGCATCATGTCTTCCTATCACTGTGGCAAGGCTGTATGGTGTTGCTCAAGAAAACCCTACGGCTTCTCAGATCTCTAACCACACACTTTAGGCACAGGAACAGATGACAAAATTACACGCAAATATGTGCACATATGCATGCAAGCTTGCTTGTGCACATGCATGCACAGTGACAACGCTGTCTCCTCTGTTGCTGCTTGTAGCAATGGTGGATGGGGATCATTTTGATCTTGGTCCCATGTTTTGTTCTACCTTGTTGCACAGGATGTATTTAGATACTTTGTAAAAATTAAACTGTCTATTCTGATATAATTTAATTATAACAATTCTAAACATTGGCCTTGGACTTGGAGGGGAAATTTATAATGTGTGTGTTTATTTCACTTGCTCTAGCAATGCTGGTAATGTTCTAGGTGTGGTGGCCCACTACAGCTGAATGAATAACTTGTGGGGTATTGTATTGTATGTATTGTAGGGGAAACACTGATGCACAGACACACACATTGCATACGTGTATCCCTACTACTTTTACATATTACACAAAACCAAATTTTCTATCTCACATTGTTTCTTAGATGTTATGACTTTGTATGGCTGCTTTTTATTCTGCCTGTCAGGTTGGTGTGTGGCCAGCTGTTTGTCCACCAGCAGATCACTCCTCCCCCTCCAGTGGTCCACCACAACCCTGCAAGGCACTATCTCCGATGATTGGCAGGTACCTCATGAGAGTTGTGTGCACGTGTGTGCAGGAGTGAGGGGGGGCAGTGAGAGAAGTTGATGTCAGTCATCTCAGTGGCATGTTTGAGAGGTATGTGTGTGTGTGTGTGTGTGCACTCGCGTGTGTTTCAATCAGTCTGAAACCATGACACTGTAATTAACCTTCCTTAAAAGCAATCCAAATCATGTTCTGGATTTGTCTTGCTGCAATGCAGTAGCATTTCTGTTGTACAACAATAGAATGCTTGTGTAGAGCATGAGATAAGGTATGATGAATGATTTAGCCCTGTGGGCATGCAGGATCTGTGTATGCATGTGTGTGCATGCATATGTAGGGTTGGGGGGGCATCACCTAAAATATGTGAAGGCTTTTGATTAATTTCTGCCAGCCTCTCATTTGGCCATTCTTGGAGTACTACAGAAATTGATCTGATACTATAATAGAAATTACGACTAGGCCAGTATTATAACAATAAGGGTCCTCCTTTGACCTGAAAGTACAGTTGTGCAAATTAGTACTGTTGCAGAAGGTTAAGTGCAGGTGAAGGCCATCTTTATGTATTTATTTATTTATGTATTTATTTCTTGGAGAGGCAGAGCTGAATTAATCATGCTCAGTCCCCCTGTGGGTTAATGCAGCCACATGCACTGCAGAAATCAGTCTGGCCGCCAAATCAAATCATTCACCTGATCCTTCAAGTGATAGGCCAGAATTAAAAGAATTAACCCAAATCCCAACAAAGCTATTTGGCGCACAGCTAGTGGTTTCTGTGTGTCTCGTGTAGGAGATACGGACTTGGAAACAAATATCAGAGGTTAAAAAAAGAGAAATAAATGGCCAGCAGCCTAAATGAGAATCAAGGATAATAAATGTGGGATGTTGTGCAATGGGTCGCTTTCTGTAATCTTTGGTCCACGGAACAAAAACAATAGCAGAGTGATGTTGGCTGGTGGGATGGAAAGCTGTCTATCATATTGGTTCAGCGGCAGCAGGACTGCAGCATTTCAGACTGTTAATCATAGTTTTTACAGTATTTTTCCACTGCAGCTCTGTGTAAACGATGAGGTCGGAGCTAAGGCTTTAGTTGGACCTTCCTCAAAGAACCCAGTTGGTGAATAGGCTATAAAAAGACATAATCTACCAAATGCACCCATCTGCTCCTCCTGTATCGTATCCCTATGAGAAGCGTAACCTAGAAATAAACAGCCAGTAGTTATGTTATTACCGTTTGACCACGTAGGTGAGGACCTGTACTTAAACTACACGCTGTTCGTTTGAGTGGAAAGTGCTCAAAAAGGAATTTGAATTATCCCTTATTGAGTTATTTGGCTAAGAGTTGAAGGCATACACCTGACGAGGCAGTGCGGTGCAGCAGTCATTCACACGGCCAAAGACTGCGGAGATATTCATAATATCATAAACTTATTTGTCTATAATAATTTAGAAGAGGTCAAGAGTGCCAAGGCGTTCCCGGTAATATTTATTTCACCTAAACTCGGCTTTTTATTGTATAAACGTTATATATTGGGCTACAGTGAAATTACACCCGTGCGTAAAATCAGGGTAAAACGTTTGTGCGTAAAATGTGCGTAATTTTTTTATGAATCAGAATATATCCAGACTGTATTCAAATGACGACACTGATACTGAAAACTGGAGTTTTAAATAAATATAGACTAAAGCTCGATGAATGTGTTTCTTATCTGAGGGAAAGCATAGGCATGGCTAAGCTGTTTTCATAATAGTTTGAAAACTGTAGGGAATTCAGTGGCCCAACCATTATCACAACATACGCAGAATACCCACCTCAAATTAGAGATAAACCACCATGAATGCCGTGTTATTTGACAAGAAAAACAATCAGAAGATGAAACTGTCTCCTGCTCGGAGTGTGAAAAGAAAACAACAATAGGGCCCTAATCTGAAGGCATTGTCTGAATTCCCAGTCGGAGGCGAAAGAGAACAAAGGCAGTCTTGGTCCCCTCGGACACCCGGACGGGACATCACTCTGATCTCCTCCTGGTAATTCCCTC
>OOFE01050903.1:5664-16707 GCA_900323365.1 Monocentris japonica | reverse complement strand
ACCTGGTGCGGTACAGTTGGTGTGCAGGTCTGAACTGGACTGGACTGGGCTGGGGCTGGGCAGAGAGGAGCGCTGTGTGTGTGTGTGTGTTTGTATGTGTGTGTCTGTGTGTATGTATGTATGTATGTATGTATGTATGTGCATGAGAGAGTGTGTGTGTGTGTGTGTTTGATGTGTGATGAGAGTAAGGGAAATGGCTGTGGTTAAGTCACCCCTATTTGGAGTAAAAGCCACCTTTCTGGAACATTTGGCAAACGGCTGATCGTGCTTTTCATGCAATTTGTACCATTCTGTTGGGTACCCCCACTGCTGCCTCAAGTGCAGTGAGGTGTGTGTGTGCGTGCGTGTAAGTAAATGGATGTTTGAGTGTGTGCTTAAATGAGCAAGGCTGCCAGTATGCATTTAGGATCACAGTGGTGCATGATTTTATCTGTTCGGCTGATAAAGAGAAGGTTTAGTGTTAACTAGACCCGGGCTCCTTAATGTGGACCCATCATGTGTTACTTAACATCATTGCCTACCTGCCGTGCATGTCTTCCTGTACTCCTCTGACCAGTCAGTACAGCACATCTACATACTATTCCCTGCTGGGCTGTTCTTGATTTCCTTATTGCTTCCACTGGTGCACAATGATTCATGTTCCTGCTGTTAGTAATGGAAGCCTTGAAAAAATAAAAGGAATGTCAATACACTTATTACACTTATTTAGGTTTAAACCATAAGCTGTGTCTGGGAAAGTTAGATCTGCTATATCTTTTTGGAAAATGGAAAGTTTGACAAATGCTCCCGTCGAGTTACTTACATCCCCTCAAAGTAATGTAGCTGCAGACAGAGATGCAGTTACACCATCTCTATTTTCTTTTCAGATGTATATCCCGGAGTGAATAATATTCCAATTTAGCTGTGTTCCCCGTCTTTATTGTTGTGGCGTGGGTTCAATGCAGTACTTGTCATTTGGAGCACAAGGTACTAGAGGTCGAGTGAAGTGAAGCAATGCTAGCAGGGCCGGGATCTGATGAAGCGTTAATTTGACACGCTGGCAAAGCCCTCACACTCAACGCACAGGCACATGAAAAGCTGTCTGAGATGAAATCGACTCAGCAAGGATTGTTGGAATGATCGACGTGTGTGTTGTGGAAAAAGTGCTGGGAAGGGGTTTATTGCAGGTGATTTCAAGTTGAACTGATTTTGCTGCTCCAAAATAATATGGCAGTGTTTTGGAGTGGCATTATTTGATTTGTGGAATTACTGTAAACTGTGCAGTTGCCATTTGTGGGTAAAGCATGTCTTTGTGCAGGGGTGGCAGTGTTTTATTTCAGTGCATCAGTAGGGATGGTATTTCTCCATTTTCCCTCCCGTGGCTCTGAAACGAGCTGACAACTGCTTGTGGTGTGTGCACACACTTGCATGTGTGGAACAACTTGATGTGTAGCCAAGGGTTTGGGAAGTGGAATTGACCCAACCGCTGTTCCACCCCAGATTGGTAGTTTAAACACTTCTTTAAAAGCGGCATACATTTTATTCTGCCCACACAGTGACCTTTTCGCTCTCTGAATCTCATCTGCCCCACGCACACCCTCCACCCACTAAAACACACCACTGTATGATACAGGTCGTTTAGCTTTATGGCATACTTCAATACCAAATCCTCAAACATTACATTAACCAACTGGGTTGGGTTCTGAGTCCCATGCTTGTAATAACAGTATACAGCCCTATTGCATGATAATTACAAAGTAATTGCGAACGTTCACAATGTTCCCATTTAATCGCAATAAACAGCACAGATCATGAGCTCAAAGATCCAGTGTGCAGTCTGAAGACCCAAGGTCGCCCCACTGCTGCTTTTGTTTACATGTTATTTCATTGAATTCAGGACATTTTTGCACTGTTGTTTATTTTGGCTGAGCTCTTGATAGCAGGGTCGACTATTTCTAGCTGCCAACACGCCCTTATTTCCCAGGAGTCTCCCTTATTTTCTGAATTCCATTTTAATAGGATTTCAACTTGACTTAATAGAAGAGAAAGTCTCCCTTATTTGTACAAGTTGCTGTCACAGAAATGTGTATGTGGCAGTTTAACATTTATTTAAATGTATTCTGAAGCTGCAAGTAGTTTGTTGAAATTTGTATTGCTTGTACACACTGCAGCAAGAGGTGTTATTATGTATTTTGAGTTACAAAAGGGAGCAAATACATTATTTTACATCAGCAAATTGTAGTCTTACTTCCTGCGTTTATTTGCGTGTGATATCCCAATCACATCCCTGATAGCTTCCAACACCTATTCCTATTTATTCATATGGGTTGCATCCAAACAGGATAAAGGCCCAGTCACTGTTTACAGATGTAAAATGGCTGTAAATGGTCCTCAGTCTATTGGAGGTCTGCCGAAGCCTCCGTCGCCAGATTGATGCCATCTGTCCTCTCCCTCCTCTTCCTTCCCTCTCGCATCAGAGAGCAGAAGAGTTAGGACCTGCTGAAATGGAACTAGGCCGAGGAGAAAAGACCAGAGGGCCGGTCAAATAAGACTGACATCCGATGTGTGTGTGTGTAGGAGCTTTAGATGTTCACATGTATGGTATGATTACCAAAAATTATTATTTTTTTTTTTTTTCAGTTCTAATATTTAGGCACAGTGAATGTTAAGCCCATTATCTGTAGCTGGAGGCGTTTAGTAGATGTCCTACACTTTAAAAGTCCATTTCGTAGGAACTACTTTTTTGAGATGTTTAAATGAGGCGGAATGTAACCACAGATCATGTTAGCAATTGGTGAGAAGTGCTGTGATATAAACAAAAAAGTGTACACAAAAACCATTGTGAGTTTTGGGTGAAACACATTTCAAAAACCTTCAAAGGTATTAGGATAGGAACTACTTTTCATTCACAAAACAATGTGTAAACTTGTTTTTGAAGTTGAATGAAAGTGAATGGCGTCTAGAGGAAGGGAAATAAGCCACATGATAACTGTGTCTCTCATAATAGCATGTAAAAATCCACAGGAATTTTTAGCAGGGAGAGAGGACACGCTGGAAAATGGGCTTAACCTTCACGGTGGCCGTAATTATCCTTTTATGTTTAGGCAAGTAGTTGCAAGGGTGGAATGACTTGTGTGTACAAGAGTCCTAATCTGAATGGATGTGTGTTTAACAAGGCCAAGACATCATTCAGGGCGATGTCCCTCCTCTGAGAATGAAGGACGACACACTCGAAGCAACAACTTCTCTGCTGTTTTGTCTTTCTCTCTCTCTCTTCCGCGCGGTTACAGTCTCTTGGTCAGTCTGTCTCAGACGCAAGCGGTTGCAAGAATCTAAACACATTTTAGTGTTCACATGGGAGCGGATGGAGTTTGAAAATATTTCTTCCTGATTTGGGAGTGAGACACAGAGGCAAATATAGGCGTTTTATTAGTGAGTGGAGAGAAGGGAGGTCAATAGATGGATGTGTTCCAGTGAAAAGAATGAAAACAAGACAAGTAGAGAGAGAGAGAGAACTAAATGGGTGTGATCCCTGAGGTGGAAACAAGTGTTTGCTTTTTGGAGGGCAAAAGCTTAGGTTGTTAGTGTCAGAGAGAGAGAAAGAGAGAGAGAGAATTGAGAATTAAGGTCTTGTGTATGGGAATGGGAGCATGTGATTGTGCTTAGTGCAGTTAGGGCCCGGGTTTCCCCCTGGGACTCACTGCAGAGAGAAAGAAAGACATTTATCCTGACCACAACACATTTATACACGGCTAGATAAATGTGGTAGCCCTTCAAGTGTTCTCTCTCTCAAACACACACACACACACACACACACACACAAAAGCCTAATGCACACAGCATGCAGGGCAGGGTTGTCTTGGTTTGGTGTGTCTTGGCCCATACCACTCTGTCTGCCATGCTACGTGGTGAGTGTAACTGTTTACGTTAAAATTAATGTGGTGAGTGTGTATTTTTATATATACACGGAACTTTGTGTGTGTTGGAAGATATGGCACGGACACATAGCCTCTCAGATTAATTGAATCCTTCAGGAGAGAAAACAGGCTCCTTAAGAGAAAGCGCAAGGCCCTGCTGCCCCGGTACAATAAACCTGTCATAGGCAGACAAACGATGCATACACACACACACACACAGAGCTGTCAAACATAAGAGGGATAGGTGCGCATGCGCGTGTGTTTTGAAAACGAGCGTGTCCTGGCTTGTTGAAATACCCAAAGCATTAGCTAACTCGCTCACTCTGCCAGAACCCTCCTTTCCACTCAAACGGCCTCTAACACACTAAGGTCACTTATTGGGTTATGTTTGAGTCTCTAGGTGTCTGGTTACTTCCAGTTATTTGCCCAACATTTATGCTTCATGTCAGAAGTGGCATGAATGATATGAATGAATGTTAGAAACACAGAGAGAGGTATGGCGCTTTATGAGTCAAATTCAAACCCAGGGTTCCCTGACTATTTAGTAAGGGCTTTAGCCAGCTGAGCCACCAGGATATCCCTTATCAGAATCTTTACCAGGGTGCCTGCAGTTCCTGAAAAAGTCTTTAAATAATATAATTTAAGACATTTTAACTTAAGACTTAAATGGCCTCGATTACGGTTAAATATAGCTTTTTAAGTCTTAAATTCAGTTTTAGACATCTTTAAAACTGTTGTGGTTTCTTGGTGTGCCTTTCTTCCGTTTAGAAATTCCTCCAGTCATGCACAACATATACTGATAGATTGACAGTTGTTTTCATTTTCACATTTGTAAAAATTGTTTTGTATTTCATTCTAAGTGGCATTAAAAAGGTCTTAAAAGTTAAGAAAATTGAAGTTGATGAAACTGCAGATATCCTGCTTTACAACTGGACAAAGCAGGAAGCACTGCGAGGGTCATGTTCTTTGGCTTCTCGAGTGCCTTCAACACCATACAGCCCCTGCTGCTGGGTGAGAAGATGAGGAGGATGCAGGTGGAGGCACCCGCCCTTCCCTACTTGTATATATGTAAACATGCCATCCATCCGCTGTACATCCTGGTACATCCTGTACATCCTGGTTCTGTCAGCTAGTACCGTAGTGTTTTTTTTTTTAGTGTTTTAGGCCTTTGGTTTTTGTATTTTGTACCTTGCCTTTGTATTTTGTGTATTCTTGTGATACTATTATGCTGCTGCAACCCCAGAATTTCCTCCCGGGGATCAATAAAGTATCAATCTTTCTATATCTAGCTAACAGATGTTCAAAATCATCCTGTGATTTATTAAACCATGAACCCCAGGTTTCGTGTGTGTTTGTGTGTGTGTGTGTGTGTGTGTGTGAGAGAGAGAGAGAGTCATTGCATCTGCGTGGCCGTGCAACTGTGCATTCCATTGTATCTCTATCTCTTAGTATCTGCAGGACTGCATGACTGAATTTCACCGAGTGTGTGTGCACGCCTGTTCCGAATGTGTTCCCATTTGTTGGTATCGGGGAGTGTGTCAAAGTAGCACCTGCTGTCTTCACAGGAGATTTAGAGCAACAATGCTGCACTGTGAGACACACATCGCCTGGCTCATACACACACAAGGTCTAGACAGCAGCTTCCATCCAACTGTCATGCATGTTTTACACAAACTTATGATTTGTAACAAAAATAAAATGCCTATTAGGTGTGTTTCCTTTAGCTGGGAAGAAGTTGCTATTGTTCTTTAGTGTCTGCTAATTTTTGCCATATTTTATGTTCATCTGAAGATAAAACTATGAAATGTAGTTTCCGCTATTTTAATACACCAACTAAAGGCCATACAACCAGGGTGGGACCGTATACATAGGAGGGTAACAGGTACCATATTTCTGGGAGGTCACAGTGGACCGATATTTTACTGACCACAGTTCATAATGCCCACAGTCACTTTTGAACTATTGTGCAATGAGATTGAAACAAGCCTGTTGGGTTTTTTTAGTCAACAAATGCATTTCCATGGCAAATTTATCATATAATTTCGTGAAAAAACATTTGCCAAAACAATCTGCAAAGCGCAATTTGTTTTGGATGATATCGTGAAAATATTATCAAATTCTCAAAAATACAGAAACCCGGTTATTGTAAGGACAGCACAAGATAGCTTGCAACACAAACGCTTGTCAAACATTACACAGACAAGTCATACTGGAGAGACAAGGCGAGTGTTCAACAGAACAACTCATCCGTTCTGTGGCAGGAATACAGGAAAACCAGACATTTACATTTCAAAACACTAATGCACACACTAAGTCACATGCACACCGCCTTGATAAATGCATGTACACACACACACACACACACACACACACACACACACTGTTTGCCAAACACATATTTCTTGATCACGCATGTCCCCTTTTTGTATGGGTTATGGTCTCTCTGCTGCTTCGGTGTAAGAATGAATGGCTGCCAGTGTGTCAGGCAGTAGATGGCCAGCATGGCTGCATTTTCGTGTTAGAATGTTTTTCTTGCAGGAAGTAAAAACCAGAGATCAATAGAGATTCCCCCCTAGCTAACCCTGCTGTGAGTAGCACTGATGGATAACAGATGGGTTCACAAAGTGTGTGTGTAGGCGGGCGGGCATTTATACCAAAGATTTTTGTGTGTGCATATTTATCAGAATCAGAATGGGGGTTTATTGCCAAGTAAGTTTACACATACAAGGAATTTGCCTTGATCTGATGGTGCAACATTTAACAGAAGAAAAACAAGTCAAAAATATAAAATCTAAAAAACAAATTCACATAATAAATTATAAAAAAAAAGACAAAACATATAACAAGACAATACCCTCTTGCACTAGCTTGGTTTGTGCGTTTGCACAGCATCCAGTAGTCGTTGTTTTTGTACGTGCCTGTCTTCAATCGATTTATGATCAAAACTCCACGTTGTTGAGTTTGATTTGGTGATTTTTGTGTGTGTGTGATTTGTGGTGGCGTTTCTCTCAGAATTGATCTCCAGTGGGCCTCCTCCTTTCTCTGATGGCGAGATGTGTACTTACCAGGATATGAAAATGGAGGTACAAAATGTGTTGGGAGTCAGAGAGCAACTTGGCAACTCACTTATCCCAATATGGCAAACTTACTGTCTTGTGAAGTGGGAGCCAAATGGTTGGTGTGTGGGTGTGGGTGTGGGTGTGTGTGTGTGTGTCGGGGGTGCGAAAGCCGGGCAAAGTTGTGAAGAGAGAGGGGGGGAAGGAAAGAAGGGGCTGAGAAAGGGAGGTAATCAAAGTGTAGTAATTCCAAAACATTCAAAGAACCGTTTCCCTCTTAGCTACCATTTGAATGTTGTTTCTGCAAACGTTTTCTCTCGTTCTACCCCTCCCTCCTCCAGGATAGTATTTATTTTTTTCCCAGTCATTAGTATGTAGTGTAACCGTGGCCTGTATGTAGTTTAGTCTTCTGTGTGTGTGTGCACGCGCACACAAAAAATAAAGTGCCTGTGGGCGGCTGGGATGCAGAGATTGATCCGTACTCTAGTGGGGCATCTGTGCTTCTTGAGGGGTGTGTGTGGGTGTGTGTGTGGATGTGTGTGTGTTAGGTAGTTAGTTAGAGAGACCCTGGTGTTTAGCCTGAAGGAATGGAAACTGCTGACATCTTATCAGGACCTCAACATCCTTGACAGGTGTGTGTGTGTGTGTGTGTGTGTGTGTGTGTGTGTGTGTGTGAGTGATTGGGGGTGGCAGGATCTGTCTACACTTTTCTCCACTGTTCCTCTACACACACAAGATATACCAATAATAAGAAAGTGGATTGCAGGTGCGAATAATCTGGTTCTTATATCCCGACACACACACACTTCAAGATCACACCCTTTAGTGAAGGATGGAGAGGAGATGGTAAATGTTTATGTTTTTAGTGGTTGATAAAATCGCAGCGCCTATGTCATCCATTCGCTTAGAGATGAATTGCATTTCCAAATTACATTGCAAGTGAGTCGTACCCTGGCTCATACGTTGCTAGCAGTGGGAAAGTATAAATGGTAGTGTCACTTTTTAAGGTTATGTGTACAAATCAGATCAATGTGCATTTTTCTCAGGAGCTTCACAACACTAAGTAGTAGGGATGATGGGGCAGCAGGTTGGCCTAGCGGTTAGAGAGACCGACCCATGACCGGAGGGTCGCTGGTTCAATCCCCGGCACCACCAGGGGGGTGTATTCCAGCTGTGAGCTGGTGATCCACAAATGACTGGTGTCACAGCTACGGTGCCCACCAACACTGCCGAAGTGCCCTTGAGCAAGGCACTTAACCCCAAAACCGCTCCAGGCACGCTGTTCATTGGCTGACGCCTGCGCTCTGACCTCTGACCTGAAAAATGCATGTGTGTGGTGTAATAGGTTGTGTGTGTATATCTAGTCAGGGGTATGCGAAAAAAGCATTTCACTGCGTGTATGTGACAAATAAAGTTCCCTTCCTTTTTTTTTTTGATACCGTATGGCCCAAATATAAAAGTCATGAGACTGATAGGACATCTGAAAGCCATAAAAGGACAAACATGGAGTATAATGCGGCATATGAAGGAGGCACATGCACAGGACATAGATGTAACACTGTTGGCACATGTGAACAATAATCATTTATGTATGTATCTATCTCTGCTATATTGAATAATAGATGGTACAATAAAAGTACACAGATAACAAGCGGTTTCTCTTCTATTCCCGCCGTGTTTGAGGTAAAACCTCGTCCCTCTGTTGCTCCTCAGCGCAAGAGCGAAGAAAGAGCTTTCTGGCAGTTATTATACTGAGACTAACTGAGGGTTAATTGCAGATCAGTCGCGTGTGTGTGTGCGCGCTTCTGTATACATGTGTATGTTTGCACGTGTGTATATTCTCAGGCATGTGTGTAGGTATGTATTTTTACGTATGTGTTTGCACGTGTATTTTATATTTATTTGGTGTGTGTGTGTGTCTGTCTGTCTGTCTATGTGTCTATGCAACTCCTGTGGTGTTGTGGTGTTTTGACTCAAAGGGCGAACACACACAAAACTGTTTGCACATGTCAGTGATCACACAGGGATGCAGTGCACTGAGTGCAGCCACTTACACTATACACACACACACACACACACACAAAGAGAGAGACCTTTATAAATCTGTGTCTAATAGGCCTGGGTGTGTAAGGTCCCACCTACATACTATTTTCAGAGCAGAGAATAAAGGCACACTGCATTACTATGTGTGTGCACTCACCTCTGTTTGTGATTAATTTGAAAGCTGCGTTTACTATTGATTTAAAATGCTGTGGGTGTGCGCGTGCATGTGTGTGTGCAGGCGCTGATGGACTGCAGCTTTAATGTACTGATTTAGATGCAGGAGAAACTCAGTGAGCACAGCATGTCTCTCAAACTCCCACAGGACTAATACAGAACACACACACACACTGTCCCCTCCCCCTTTCCCCTACACAGACAGCACCCTTTCCCCTACACACATGGTTAGTTTTATCAGGGTAATGGCTGTGCTATGCATTCAGTAATGGCTGGGTGGGGAGGAAACCTCAGCTAAACACGATGCCTTTTCCAGCTCTTGGAAGGTTGTGATTGGAAGAGTCAGTAATGGTTCAAAGGTTCAAAGTTTACTAATGGTCAGATTGCACAGAGGGAGTGGAGTTGCTCTGAAATGCAAGATGAAAATTGTGCTCCAAGTCTAATAAAAACAACAAATGAAAGGATTCATGCTTGGATGTGTAATGTTTCACAAGGATTTACACCATTGTGCTATTGCAGTGACATTTGTGGTACTGCAACTTGTGCAGTTTGTGGAGCTGAAGAGTGATGGGTTTAATGGTAAAATGTGTAGACAATACACTTAAAGCGATATAGAGGGATCACAGTACAGAATGGATTATTTGCTCAAACTGAACAAGCCCAGCTGGAAATTTTGTTCCACTGGAGAGTTTTAATATCCCCACTGTTTCAGTGGGGTTTCCACCCTGCCGAGAATAAAATTCTGGGGGAAATACCGAATACATACATTTTTGGTATGAATGAAACTATCGACTATTGGCAGCTCAAATCCCCCAAAAATATGAATAACACATATGGGTTTGAACCCTAATGCTCACTTTAGTTTAGTATTGCAACAGATAGTTAGATCAGATCCTGTGTATTGGTGAATTGTTTCTCCCTGACAAGTAACAGACAATCTATAGCTCACCAGGTGAATGCATTTGCCAATTTGTTCTAACAAGGTGGATGTTGTCCCCTTAATCCCCTATCAAATCACTGCCTTACAGTAGAGAAAGCCCCATAGTCTGAACAGTTTTACAGCTTTCCCTCTAGGTTGCACCTCATGGTTTCACCCGTGTTGTGGTGATGGTGGTGGTTACGTTAAGTGTCCTCCTTTCTGGTTGCAGTCTGTGTTTTGTCTCATTGGAACGGAGTGCACAGTGGCTCAGTAATGTGATTACAACGGACCGCTACAGTATAGAAATATCAGCACTTATCGATTGCCCCCCCCCTCCAATACACATACACAGACTGGACAGGGAAATGACAGCAAATATGTATCAACCTGCTCCGTTCCTTGAGTGGTTTCAGTTTATTTTGTTTTTTTGTGGTTACTAGGGTGACTTACAGTGTTCTTCCCGTTTCCTAGGTGATGCCTTCCCAGCAGGCTCCAGTCCCTTCCTGTCTGGATATCCAGGCCCCTCCCCCCTGACCTCTGACCCTGCCTACAGATCAGCCAATCCCAGTAGTCTGCAGATGGCTCAGCTGTGGGCCTCACATGCCCATGAAGGTAGATTGGTGTACACATGAAGCTACTCACCTCAACAGACAACAAACACTCTGTTTTTCTCCCATTCTCCTTTTCTCACTCTACCTCACCACATCTTATGCATAACAGCACATAACTCAAATCAAGGTCATAGATTTCATTTCAGCTTTGGGGGCAGGGCACTCTGGATCAAACCCTGGACATCAAATCACACTGACTCACTAGGGGTACAATAGTAGCCCAAATGCAATGCTCCAAAACTAAAAACCGAGCCGAGTAAAAATACAGTAAATGCGTTTGAGGCGGACATTATTGGGTGGGGGTGGGGTGACAATTCATCCATCACCTAATGCTGAGGGGTGTT
>OOFE01050902.1:30622-43444 GCA_900323365.1 Monocentris japonica | reverse complement strand
AGAACGACGAAATTCAATGATTGTGTGGAGCCTAACGTATTTATCATTCCTTCTCTTTTTTGGATGTAGATGACCTCGTGTTGACCAATTGTGTGGACCTCGATTGAGGTCCCATTGGTGAGCCATTTCATCATTTAAGCAGCATGCGTTCCAATTCTCATGACCTAATGTGTTGTAGTATGCCTGAAAACTGCTGCTTGTGTTTTCTCTTCTCTCCCTCAACCCTTTCTCATCAACAGCACCAGGGAGCCATAACAGATTCAGGTCTAGAAACAAAAGGCAGACAATTTTGAGTTGTTCTGACAAGGTGGTGAGCTAGAAATGATGTATTTCAGGGGATATTAATTTATTACTGAGATTTGTGTCCCCAGATACCCAGATACCAATGCTAAGACCCATAGTCTGGATCTTAGCATTTATTCAGTATTATTCCGTTCTATTACCTGATACAAATAGATAGAACTGCCAAAACTGACCTATTTTTACTTAAATTTAGATTCTTCTCAGGTCTATGGGTCAGTTAACTTTCAGGGTAAAGTTTCCAAGTATGGCTCAAAAAACAGCCTGATCCTCACATGCTAACCCTGCGGCCCAAGGACCTGCAATAGATTCTCCAAAGCCTACATGACAGCACACCTAACACTGACACATGCACACCTATAAACCTTAGATCCCAACTCCCCTCATCTGCTCCTCATTGGGCCCACTATTAAAGCAAGACCTTTAACACAAAGGTAAAACCTCACAATGGGTGTTTACAAGACAAAGTTTAGCCATGTGACCTCCAACGCTAAAACGATTTGAGAGGGAGTGAAGGAGGAACGGAGAAGTGGAGTGAGGGTTTGAATATCACTCTTCGACCATAAACCGTTCTCGACATTAAGAAACAAACATTGCAATGAAATGCTACTAGTGTGAGTTTAGCACAGTGCTTTTTGGGCTCACATCCTCTCTGCTTTCACTGACTTAACAGTAAGCACTGTAAAGCGGATAGGAAGTAGCATTATGAGGAAGGGCTGAATTTGCCTCCCAATCAACACCTCGGCCACTTGTAGAGGAGAGATGAGGGAACTTTTTTTCCCAGTCACACTATATAGTTTGGAAGGAAGGGAGCAGGGAGAAAAATAAGGAGAAGAAGAAGAGGGGAGGAGAGACAAGAGAGACAACCTTCTTTATGTACATTCTGTTCTGTCCTGGCTGTGAGTCTCAAGGTTGCTTGTCTAGTGTGTGTGTGTGTGTGTGTGTGTGTGTGTGTGGTGGTGCCAGGCACAGTGTCTCCTCTGGCTCAGTCAGTGTTGACCCTGCCCTGTACTTTCTGAGCGCAATACTCTCCTCCTACTTTGGGCGAGGCTTGGCAGGGCTTTACGTAGCAACACTGTGCTAATACTGATACGTACATACACAGATGGGCGTGTACACTCATAGTCCAACAGACAGACATAACATAGGCACACACATATACACAATTGGACACACACACACACAGCATAAAGACTGTAATACTCGCTCGTTGTGTCTGGACCAACTCGAATTAACGCATCTGCATTACCAAATAAAAAACTCTGAATTTGACAGACTGACATAACTACCTGAAAACATCTTTCTACTGTTTATTTCTCGAGGGAAACTGCTTTTACCTAAAGCATGGGACATCAACTTACTCGAAGTCTTTTATCATGCATGCTGTTGTCTATGAGCATGACCATGGCCATTGCTGCAGATCAACACAGTACGGTGACTTTAGAAAAGATGAGGTGTAGAAAAGTCTCATCTCTCCTGCACTTCACAGTCATTATGGACTGACAGCTTCAGCAGAGCCACCTATGTTGGAATTCTAATAAAAGGCATTTTCACTACGTCTCCTTCATTTCACTCCCCTCTAACATCAGCCAACACTCTCCACCACTGATTTTATAAGTGTGAGAAATATTCCTGTGTGAAATGAAATGTAAATGGTATGTGATGGTACGTTCATGTGAATGTTTTACTCTGATTTACTGTAGGGATCTCTTATCCAAGATTGGGCCTTACCTCATTTAAAAGGTCCATGTTCCTGTGAGAGAGCCCACATTGTCCCAGCTAGCCTATTACAGTGCCTGGTCATATCTTGCCACTAGCCCACTCTGTCTCTCTCTCACCCACACACCTCCAAATGAAAATAAATGAGTGTTTTCATTCTGAGCTAGACAGCCAAGTATGTTACCAAAAACACTGGTTAATACTCTTAAAAGGAGCAATCTCATCTACAAGACAAATAAATCTGGGAAATTTTTGAGGATGCAATCATGTTGTGGTCAAATTTTTTTTTCATGTCTGCATTTGGCACAAGTTTATTAATGTGCTATACTCTAACAGCCCAAGAGCTGCCAGATAAAGATAGAAGGAAGAGCTTACATTCAACATTACAAAGCGACTGATGGTAAGGAGAGAAAGGGTCAAAGCAGCAGCAACCAGTCATTAGATGTAACATGAATTTTTACATAAGCAGGTCAAAATGTCACCATGGCCAGTGCATGATTAACTGTAGATTCCAACCTACTATTTAAAGGGAAATATGAAAAAATAACAGGCCTAATGTTCCCCAAAAGTGATTTCCTCATTACTGTGGAATCCTCAACGGTGCCAGGAACATGTCAAAAATATAAAGGAGGGTTGAATAACTTACACCCTGCCTGCCTCAGAGTCTAACTGAAAGTATGTGCTAATGTCTTTATAGCGTTAGTTGATATTGCTGAACATTTAGCTCAGTGTGTAAATTTCTTGTCTGAGATTTATGTGGCAATTTCACAGAGAACTAGCTTATTACCGACTGACAACCAAAAATGTATTACCATGTCTACGAAAAATGTTTCAATCATGGCTGTATTTTTGTTGTGGTGCATTTTGGACACTCGAGAATGTATCAAGATGCTAACTGCTAACTGGGCAGGGGAGGCGTTGGGGGTTGCAGGTCTGGTTAGCTTTCAGGTTTGGAAGGCAGACGTCACAGACCCTGAGATGTCTTCTGGGTCGTCCTATACGATCTTAAGGCCGCTTCAGTATAAATCTCTCACACCAAGACCTGGCTGACCCTCAGAGTTAGCCTTTGTTTGGCAGACGCCTTGGCCCCCTTTAATCTTGTGAAGAGATAAATCCTTTGATGGACCTGGCCTGACTCAGTTGAAAGTGCTGCCCAGCCATCTCCATAGATCACCATGATACGGCATGTTTGATGTTGGGGGGCTGTGGCACGCGGGTGGGCTCCCTCGCGACCAATAACAAAGCCATCAATCCTGGGCCACAACCACAGAGGCAACCTCTCCACGCCTCTTTTTCCCTCCTCCCTCTCCTTATCCTCCTCCTCTAACCATGTACCCAACCACAACCAACCCTGCCCTCTTGACCACAGAGAACTAACACTCAACCAGGATAAGTATATGTCAGTGTCGGACACAAACAGGCAGCCACAGAGACACAAAAACACACATTTCCAATTGAATGTGACTTTGCTTTCAAATGTCAGCAGTTTTTTCGTCACCTTGAGATTATTTTCTCATAACTTGTGGCATGATGTACTATGAACTTTGTGTCTCTTTACCTGCAAATCAATGCATGTTCATTCATCCATTCATTTTCCACACCCGCTTATTTCTATTCAGGGTCATGGCTGGGCCTATCCCAGCATGCATTGGGAAGGCAGGAAAACACCCTGGACAGGTCATCAGTCCATCCCAGGGGTATTACGTAAACACATTCACATTCATGCTCACATTCACACCAATGGATAATTTTTGAGCCTCCAATCCACCTGCCTTGCATGTCTTTGAGCTGTGGGAGGAACAACATGCAAACTCCACGCAGAGAGCACCAGGGCTGAGATTCAAACCCTATAGGTCCTTCTCGTTGTGAGGCAACAGTGCTAACTACTGTGCCTCCTCAGTGCATGTCTACCATGATATTCACTCTTGAGAAAGTGAGTGGTCCTCGCCATTGAGTACATCATTGGGTTATATAAGTGTCATCCAAAAGCCTGTGATTGAACCAAGGTGAAGTTCAGGGAGCGCTTTAGATTCCACTGATAAGAGCCCGGTCCCATTAAGACAGGCTGCCACAGTGTGAGAGCTCTGCACTGACCTCACACTCTCACTCTTATCTTAATCCTTCATCAACACACAGCTAATCTGAGCACAGCTGCTAATTTTGATAGATTTGATTCTCCACTGGGGCTTATGGGAGCATTCACTAAAATCTAAAATCAAATAACATTTGACACTCCATTTTTTTTACACTCAATTTAGTATTTTTTTCCTGCTTGGGTGCAGCACAAGCTAAGGCAATCCATAGGTGATGTTGTCACGCAGTTTGGGGCTTTCCTTGCTGTGTGTGTGCATGAGTGTGTGTATGTGTGTGTGTGTGTGTGTGTGTGTGTGTGTGTGTGTGTGTGTGAAGTATGCATGTAAAGTGTGTGTCACAGCAAGACCAACTAAGGCAAGCGGCCATAACACCCCTGAAATAGCTTGGCAGGCATTTTAATTGCCTTACCCTGCAATGACTCAAAATGTTATTGAAATAAAAAACAAAGGGTTGAAAACTTTCCCAGCGCTTGTATTAACAAAAATGCTAATATTATGTCATATGTGTCTGTCACTGACAGCTAAATTCCATGGATGTGGTCTTGATATATCAATAAATACCCGCATGACTGAACTTTATTTCCCTGGCCATCTATCTTTCACATTACCTCATTTCACATTTTTCCCATTCTTCTTTCAATCCTCTCCTTTCATTATTAAGACCACTATTATTACCCTACTGTACAACAATATGTCCATTAAGCTACTACTATTGTACTGTACTGTTTCTACCTCGTAGGGCAGTTAGGGATAATTTATGATGTCCCTGACATGTTTTTCTTTAATCAATGTGAAAGTAATAGCAGAGTCATGTGCATGCAGCCGCACAATGAGGTGCTGAAGCACTTCATGTGTAGGAAACTTCACACAAACACAGGAAACTCTCAGTGTTTCTCAGTGAGGGCAGGAGTCTGAGCTGCGGCGCTGCAGGGACTGATGGGATACTCAGATTAACTGGGGCCAAAGAACCTGCAGTTCCTACACCTTATTGTTGCCCAGGCTGTCTACAGTGAGGCATCTCAGCACAGATCTGCGGGGTATGGTGCTAACCATAGCTAAAGACTGGATTATTGTACATAAATGATTTCTTCTCTTTGCCTGTACAATAGATAGATAGATGCTTTATTGATCCCCTGGGGGGAATTCTGGGAAAATAAGCATTCAAGTGAGAGATGAAGCAATTCATGGTGTGTTCAGACATTAACATAACAGCTGCAGGCCTTTGAGAGTGACTCACTAAGATCACCAGGGAGTTTATGTCATCAGCTACATACTGTGTTTCGGAGGACAAACCTTGCCAGGGGTTTCAGCGTACCCCTACACAAAAAACGTAAACTACTGATAACATGATGTAGATGCTTTCAAGTGATGACATCTCTGTTTACAAGTTATGGTTCATAAAGGTCAGTGACTATGTACTGTTTTGAGTAATTAAGAGTGTATTATGTTGCACTTCCATCTACCTGTTTCGATTTTGTCTCTTCCCTTGTTGCACCCTTGACTCAATGAAGCCATGTTGTCAGTCAGAGCACCTGGGATCAAGCAAACATGAGAACCAACATTTGAGGTCCAACAGAGACATCCAGTGGTGAATTGTTATAGCACACTCATATGAAAGATCGACAGCAGATTCTATTATCAATCAGGGCCAGTATACGCTTCATACAGTGGTTTAGTTTGGATATAAAAAAATATCACTGATGATGGCTAGATTGATCTAATTCACTTATTTTCTTAGCCACAATGTCCAGTGTGTGAGTCAATCAAATCAGAAATTGTTAAAGAAAAATGTCATCTTCAGGCACACTTTCATATATCATCAATCTGTGAAGTTCAATGCATTCCAGGAGTTGTTTTGAGTTTCCAGTGGAGACGAAGCAAGAGGCTGCATTGCATTATGGGCCATTGAGGCTACTATTGGTGGAGTACCTGGTATATCTTCCTCTCCTATGATGGATTTCTCCCTGCATGACTGTTGAACATTGTTGCAAAACTGTGGGTCTACAAAGAAGCCCTTGCTTGTTGATTCTGAGGGGCTGAAACCCAAAACCTGACCTTTATCGTAATTTTTTTCTCCTATCAAACTCCATTGCAGCACATGCCATCTACGTTTGGCCAGTTATCCACAGGAATGAGAAAAATACACCACCAAACAACAAAATGAACCCAGAAATGCAAGGTACATCGCCAATAATAACTTTTCTTAACAGTGTTAAAGTGTTTTAGAGTGGAATTTTCCTTTAAAATTTTTTGTTTGAGTGGTTACATTTAAAGTTACTGCCTTTTCAAAAAATCTATCTTTTTTTTACAAGACTTTCAGACAACTTCAGTCTAGGCATCTTCATTGGCTCCACTCACTAATAATTGCTAAAATCCTTCCAATCAGGCCTCATTTGAATTAGAGGAGCTGGTATTTTCGGCCAATCGGTGTCCAGTATTGTGACTGTCCTGCCTGTGAGGACTTGGTTTTCAAATTCATTCAATAAATACCCTTTTAACTGAGCTACATTTATTTGCAAAACATCATGAAGAACATTATTTTTATCCTGAGCCATAGTATATCTGAAACATGATTTGGGACCTTTAACATGGGTGAGCTCCTCTCTTCTCC
Source organism: Monocentris japonica (assembly GCA_900323365.1). Lineage (NCBI taxonomy): Eukaryota > Metazoa > Chordata > Actinopteri > Trachichthyiformes > Monocentridae > Monocentris > Monocentris japonica. The sequence continues at coordinate 36,721 of OOFE01050902.1, read as the reverse complement.
TGGGTTTGCTGTGTTTATCTGGGTGAGTGTAAGAGAGATGAGGAGGTAGCTTAACCCAATGCTTTTTAACCATGTGCCAAGTGTCTGCAGGTTTTCATGCCAACCAAACATTGCCTGCTCACTTCACTTGATTGTGGTGCTTGGTTGGAATGAAACGTAAACCTGCATATTCTTGGGCCTCAATGTCAGATGGTTGAGAACCACTGGGTTACATGCTTTCCTCTGGTAGTAATACTATCCTCAGTCTAATGCAAGAGTATGTATTTGAATTATGAACACATTAGTTTATCATGCTGGCACAAGACTTGTGGGTTACAGACTGGGAAGAGAGTGACCTTGCAAGGGAAGTTATATCCTAAATTGATAGGTGAGCAAGTATTGTGTGGAGATGGCAGCAGATGGCTATAACAGGATATCAATTCCCTTTAGGACCTAAGAAAAGACCAGGACAGGACAAACGAACAGCACATATTGTGATGATTAACACAAACCACTAGATGGCACATTTAATGAGGTTATGTCAGAAACAGAACACGCAGACCATTTTCAGGCAGACAGATGGCGCAATTGCTGAAGAGATGCTGACTTGCATAGTTTAGAAAATGATCTATTTCTCAAAACAAACACAGCCAGGCCCCATTCTGTCAACACCCATTGATCATTGTGCATCTAACTGCAAGCCATGTGCGCATTGTGAAAGTGGGAGTAAGCAGGTCTGTTGCATTCTTTCTTTCTTTCTTTTTCAATGGAGCTTATTCATGTGGCCAAGTTCCTAATTTAATTATGTTAGAATCATTTGTAGGGTGTTATTGTCCAACACACTGCAACCCCGTCAGTCCGATCAATATTTATTTAGATCAGAATGATCAGAAAATGAAATATATTTGAAAGATACCGTGCATGCTTTTATGTAATTTTGGCATACCCTATCAGAGAAGAGAGGGGGAGGCTTAGCCAGGCAGGAAAGGAAAAAACACACGTATGCCTGAAAGCCTATTGGTCAAATTTTTCCTTGCGCTGCCACAATACTGCACACACGTGACCTCCCTGTTTTCAGCCAGTTTAACGCATGTACTTAAAAGACAGGCCACTGGCATTCACCAACACAAGCACGATTAACACAATATAAATGTCTTCAAGGTAAGATCACTGCTCGGGGACTCAGATCACTGGAAGTGGACCATGGCGGCTGCCACGAGCAGCAACACATCCACATCCACATCCACGCTACAGATAAAGCACGAGCATACGCGGAAACGCATAGATCCGAGGAGGAGGCAAGCGGCGCTATCTTTTCTCAGTAACATTTCTTTAGATGGACGACCGGTGCAAGACGATGCAGACAATCAAAGCGAAGAGGATAATTCAGTTGAAGCCAGGACTAGACAGAGCCTGGTTTCCCCAGAGCGCTCAATGTACACGACTGGCACCGGGGCTGCAGCAGCGACCACGGCCGCCCAGGCGCTCGCTATTGCAAACCAGGCTCTCCTCGCTAACAACCGGGCTAGTTTTGGGATGGGTCCCGCTGCTGCCCCGGCTGGTACGGACCCGGAGGGGGATGCTTTCGGGCCCTCAATGTTGAGCTCGCCTTTCTCTGCGGTTCCAGCCGCGACTAGAGGGAGGCTGCAGACGTACACTCAGGGAATTCTTCCTGCCCCCCACCCCAGGCAAGCCTCCCAGAACTACAGCTGTCTGGAGGGCGGACAGATAGCAAACTCTGCAATAGAGCTGCAGAGGTCCAGGTAATTGTGTAAACAACGGGATAGTTTGTTTTACTTAACAGTCTGCGTCATGGTGAATATAAGTGTGGGTAATAATATATTGTGACTCTGGAGACGATCAGCGCATTAGACTGGACCTTGATCCGATCATAGCAAACAAGACCTGGGTTGGGTTTTCCCAGAGGATCTTAGCAATAATATTGTCTCTCTTTCATTGACAAGCATGCAGTGAAGCAAACAATCCTGAGACCTGGGACTCAACTGTCAATATTTTATTTAGATAGTCTTTGTAGCCTCGTACTGCATGTTGTTTTGTCCAGTTAGAACAATAAGCACCACCAGCTTATAGCAACAATTCATTGCTTTTTCATTTACTAGATAAGCTGGAGACTGGTTCCTTGTGCATGTCACATGTCGGCAAATGTTCAGGACACCAGTTATTAAATGAAGGCAAAAGGCCACAGAAGGTGACAGCAAACCTGTATATCCAGATGTTTTCCCTCCAATGGTTAGATAAAGTGTGTGGGCTGACTTATTCATTTATTTACAACTACAACAACTGGGGGCCTGAATGAATGAACTCTGATCCATTTAGGAACTATTTTCTGGCAGGTTTCTTACTGTCAGTCAGTGGTGTATCTGAGATCCAAGTTGTGTTTGTAGAAACCAACTTCTAAGCGAGACAGTCGCCCTAGACACAACACTACAAATCATTTTCCCCTTGCAGATTCATGCAACCTCATGACTCATTGGTTTGCACAGAGACAGATATGTATGATATGCAGGTGTAACAGCTGTGGAGTCGTAACCTAGTTTCCCTGAGAGGCAGCTGAGCACACCTCATCAAGAATATGCTGCATCTCTCTTGCTCTCGCTCTCTCTCTCTCTCTCTCTCTCTCTCTTTCCCTTTCCCCCTCCCCCATGTGCTCTTGCTCTCTTTTGTCTCATCGAGTAAACTACAAAATATCTTTGGTGAATGTCATTCCCAATCCTGGCAAACACCTGCCGTGTCCTTGAGTAAACAAGTAAACATCCTGTAACTCGACACCCGTGTATAGCTACACACTACTCAGGCTTGTGGCACCATGTGGAGGGTTTTTATGCTGCCTCTATGTGTACTTTTCCTATTGGAAGCACGAGGAGAGCTCCGAGTGTTGCTCCACAGCAGGACAGCTGTCAGTAACAGTCGTCTCATGGTTCTTTCACTGTCAGGCCCTGCTGTCAGATCCTCTTCACTCTGGTCTCCAAAGAGGGCCCTTCTCTTGCCCAAGTCCTCTCCTCCCTGTGGGGCCATGTTGCTGCCAGACTTCACAGGAAGCCCGGCTTCATGATGAAACCATCATTAAGTTTATATAACATTGTTATAGCACTGAAGACACCATAAAGCATTGGTGAATACTCCGTTTACAGTTCTCAAAATTCATTGTGAGAATTGCATGAGATTCATTGTGAAAATGTTGATTCTCAAAATGTATTTTGCAAAAAACACGATTTGATACATTGAATTGCTCTCTTTTTACCAGAATGTTGCATCTGTGGCTCCTCATTTCCAGTCAACTGTTGTGCAGTTAGGAAATGCAGGATAATTTAGTCAAATACTGTGCCCTGGTTCTGTAATGTGCTTGGTGGACATCCATGCAAGCTGAATTCCAAACTGTGGAGAAGTAAGCAACCTGTTGATGGAGCGCCGCCATATTCCACCGGCGTGCAGACAGACGACTGCTCTGCACAGTGCCTGGTTTGTTTTCTGAGGGCAGCTGGTGGAAACGTGTGCAGAGGTCCCTGGCTGGGAAAGGCAGGATGCCCAGGCTTTCTGAGAAGCTGCCTGGCTCTCTGCTCTGTATTTTCTGTCCTCCACTTCCTCTCCCAGGGGCATCAGAGACACACTCTCCCCTCAGACTTTTGGCCTACAGTCCTGCTCCCATTCAGGAAGTCACGCAGCCTCTGATGTATCGCCAAACAAGACTTTCTGAGGCCAAAGCTGGTTTAAACCATCCTCATCTGAATCTAATGCATGGAGGTGATGAATGATTTCATGTATTTTTTCCACTCCTCAGCATTCGTTCATCATGAATCAGCACATCATGAGCCGTGTTTTTAAATATAGCATACCTATTACCATCTGGCCTTGTCAGCCTGAGGTGTGGATCACATTTTCATTTCATCCTTTCCCCCCTCTAAATAGAAGTAGGCCAAGTCTTCTCACGTTCTCTTAGTTAGGTTTTCGTCACAGTTAGGAAGTGCTAAAGCATGTACTGTATTTTAACAAGGATTTTTTTGCCTGAGCCAGCAGAAGCTGTGGCTGGAAAACAAACAGCACAAGCCATTATAATTGTCCTTTTGGAGTCTTGTGCGATTGGGTCACATCCTTCTGGTTATGAGGTTGATTGTTGTTCGCTGAAGTCATGGTTGGCATAGTCACGTGATTACATAAGAATGCTTCACTTTCCTCCACTGAATCTCTCAATGCCTAAACTGTCAGCAAATGCTCTGAAAAAGCCGTAGGATATGTTTAAAAACCACCATAATCTAAACCAGACCGGCAATTACTGGAAAGATCAGATAGACAGACACTGAGACGAGGCTCAGCAGCCTTACGCTAGTTTCAAAATAGAACCCAGAGTTAAATCTCCACAATGTAACGACTTACAGCATGTTTCTATTTTGAGGGTGCAGTTTATTTCTATGTTCCCAGGTTCTACACGCCAGAACTATTTCAGGTATGCTTCTGTTACACTCCACCCAAACCAAGCAGCAGAGTATTTATCTGCTAATACACCACATTTGTAATCCTAATGTGCTTGAGGAACAAAGAACAAATTTGCTATAATGAGGATTTTTATCATAATAATTTCCGTTTGCCTTGTCTGTAATTGCGAGGAGAAGCCCAGAAGATTACATTTATTTCCACTCGGTGACTCGCCAGCAACACGGAAGACAATGTCACTGGCTAGCAGCCAACAGGGTGTGAATGTGAAACGGTTTGATCTCCACGTCTGAATAGTCCACTTGAGTTGTATAGCTTCAGTGCATGGCACATTGGGCAGGTTGAATATCAGTTGTTTTTTATGTTTTTGATGGAAGGACATAGCAATGTGTCTGCTGTAGAAATATTTTATAATGTTACCTGGGTTGTTTGTGAAACGTGTTTGAAACTTGAGACAACAATAGCAAGCAACTCTTCCAGAGCCACACTCTGGCAGATGCTTGTTGTTGCCCTTTTGCCATTGAGTGTGATAAGTTGTGCTCCAGTCTCTTTGAAGCTTCTGTCCAGCCCTTGTTAATGTCAAACTGGATAGAAGGATAGAAGCTGACTGATCCAACCCCAGTTGGCAGCATCAGCCTTGTGTCTGGAGTGAATGAGTGGTCTGGTCCATGTTATTGTTTCCAGGATTTATACTGGCCAAGAAAACATTTTTCCAAAAATCGTGCTGCTGTTGTTCATCTACAGTGGTTGGATCAAAGTCCTCACAAGCACACTAGTGTCCTGTTGAACGGTAAACCTGCCCTCCCTCCAGCTGGTATGTTATAGGGGTCACTGGATATTTTGAAGAATAGTAACACTGAGGAATTAAATATTATTCAAGATTTAGAATGGAAAAGTCACACAAAGTCACGTATTCTGCAGACTTTTTTACATAGTACCCCGTAAGTCCCTTTTTAAGTTTTCAGATAAGTGATTTTTATTTCCAATGTTCTTACCTAAAGGCTATAGTTTTTTTTTTTTCTTAGCAGAAAACCATGCTCTGTTTCAGCACTGCCTTGCTTCACATTGATACAGTTACCCACACTGACACCTGAGAGCTGCTCTTGGCCACCTCGCAGCCTCAATGGAACAATTGGGGCTTCAGTGCTAGACAGTAATTGTATATAGTTAAAGACAGCAGAGCTAATTCCAGGTTGTGTAACATTTACAAGCCCAGCAGTGATATCAAGTGACCACACAACTGAAAATGTGTTCAAAAAGGCTGTTACAGGTTACAATGAAATGACAAATGACCTTTCACCTTGTTAGGCAATCCTCCATATCAGAACACAACTATTTAACAATGAATGCCAAATAAGTTCAAATGTATTATTTTCTCTGGATTTTATATAAAATCCCATTATTTTTACTTCCTTTTGTGGTTATTTCTTGGTGTACCAGTAGGGGTACATAAAAAGTCCAACCAAATTACAGAAGCAAGACACCATCACAATGCTGTTTCCCTGCGACTTAAATTTTGCTTTTTCTGAAAATGTCATTTGGTTGAAAGCTATTACAGAACTTGCTCTATAGAACTTGAGGGAGAACTGATGCACCATCAAAGAAAACTAGAGCAGCCTAGTCTTCCTAGACTAGCCCTAGTCTTCCTTTGAATGTATATCATAGATCCTT
>OOFE01050902.1:20015-30602 GCA_900323365.1 Monocentris japonica | reverse complement strand
TAGATCCTTATCCAGCCAACCAATCCATCGCTCAGGCTTGTCAGTAGAGGGGGGGGGGCATCTTAAGACTGACCATAAATCACATGATCCCGGCTGTCTGACCTTCAGACAGAGGTCAACCCCCTACATTATGACCCTTTGACCCGCTCTGGCAGAGACAAGGTTGATGTCTGTTGCCCATCTTTCCCTTCACTCAGACTATGCATTTGTTTACCGTTCATACCTTATGTCAAAGCTTGACATTCTGCCCTGCATTTTATGATTATTAGGGTAATAACATACAGTACCGAGGGTTAGGCAAGACAATGGCCCTCTGTTCCTTGCCTGCTCCAACTGTCTAGCTCCTCATGTAACCACTATCTCACCCCATCTCCTCTGGTATACAGTGTTCACTCAGCTTGTGTTGGTTTAAACCCTGGGTGCTCCTCAAGGACAGAGTCATCTTCCGTTAATCTGCCCATTTTCTCTGTTGTTTATTAACCAGCACTCCGTGGTCTCTCCTAGCTCAAATGCTCACTGAAGAGGGGATGGGTCAGGCCAAGTGTCATCAACTCGCCTTAACGCTGCACGGTGTGCAGCATTATAACATATCTGGTACAAATTAAATAGTTGGCGCAAGATGATAGATGCATGATGTGGACGTTCTTTTATTTACGACATTGCTTGTAATAATACTCTGCTGCAGACTCATTTATTTCTTGATGTTAGACCCTCTGCCAGGATGTGTCTTGGTTTTGTATTTTGCCCATTAAATGTGGTCAGTTGTTAAGCAGGACAAACGAGCTGGATTATATTGTTATAGTGGTCCTAAACATGCAATTACAACATAATTTTGGAACGGCTCAGGCACGCTTAGATCACACATGTGGGCTTGTTTCTGAAACTGGCAGCTGATTTTTATGAAAGTGGTCCAATAGAATTTGCCTGTTGACTCATGCAACAGAAGTGTGAAATAAAGGCCGTCTGCGATGAAATGGTGTTACACCAAGTGCTTTAACAGCCAGCTCCTTATCCTCTTAGCAGCCCCCGGTGCCTGATCCTGGAAAATTTTCTGTGATCTTGCATAAATACGGTGCAAGATTCAGGAGCGATTATTGACCACACAGGCAGATTGGTGTTGATTGATAGCAGTCATAACTAGACTATGCCAAATTCTCACAACCTAGCTTTGTAAATGAACCACTGAGCATACACATAAAGAACACAGACAATAACATTTTAACACCATGGATTTACCTCTGGACACATGAGATTTACTCATTACCTACAAAATGTTTATCATTGGAAGATGAATGATAGGAGTTATCTTCCATGCTTTATAAATTCTCAATGCTTTACCAAAGTACACATTTTCCTTTAACAGCCTGGTCAGTGTGGTGGGTAGCAGCGTCTTCCAGTTGTTGACCTATTGCTTTGCACTAAGTAGGAAAATGGAGCTATAGGTAGAAATTCATTTTTGGGTGAATGCTGATGCCTTAGTTTATTCCACGAGTTACACCGACCCCACTTTGTGAAGTAAAGGGATTTTCTGTGACCACGCTTGACATTTTAGGCATTGTTCTGAAAACCCATGATTGGCTGCTACGACTGTATGAAGTCAAATTGCTTTACAATGCCATAATGTTTCTTTGCAATGTCAAGATCTTCACAAGCATAATCATTACTAAATTTGGTGCAATATGCCATCTTTCAATCCTTCAGTTACACATAAAGGATCAGAACAACAGTTGGTCCAGTGAAGGTTTTCTTGTGGTAATCATATGTTTCTTCCATATCTCCTAACTAAGTGCTTTGTCTCTGTCTGTCTTCCCAGACGAAGACTCATCTCTCAGCGCTCCTCACTGGAAACTCTAGAGGACATTGAGGAGAATGCTCCTCTACGCAGGTACTATACTACACAGGAACACTGCTCACGTTAGTAGTTTGGCCCCCAGAGGTATTTTCCTCACTTTGCCTTCTACTATGATTCTATGTCTAAGAGGAGACCTTCAGCTCCGTGTAATGTGTCCAACTGGCACAGTTTCTCTGTTTTGAGTCACTGATGTTTTGTGTTTGGTCTACATTTTAGATGCCGAACCCTATCAGGTTCACCCCGACCAAAGAGCTTCAAGAAGATCCACTTCATAAAGAACATGAGGCAACATGATACGCGCAATGGAAGGTATGAAGGCAAACAAGGCCATCCCTTAATCAATACAAGCTCTCAATGGATAATGGCAGGCAGTCCCCAGTCAATGAACTGCAGTTTGAATGTCTCTCAGATTTCAAGCTCCTGGGCAAGCACACCTAGCCTATTTGTAAGTTACAGATAAAATGTAACTGGCTATTGATTTGTTGAGAGACTACATGTTCATTGGGAATCCTGTCCATTTCCCTACATATGATCTGGATCCAGTATTACAAAAATATTTTATTCTAACCTTTTATTTGATCACTGTTATAAATCTGGAATCACACCATGAAGTCACTAAACTCATAAGAGCAAAAATCACACAACATATCACACTGTTTACAAAATGATGCATGAGGCTCATACACAGATCCCTGAACAGACACATTTTGGCACAGTGGTGTTGAACTTGCTGATTTTGTTTTTACAGCATGTGTAGAAAGTAATCAAACCAACGATTGTTGAGTAGACCAGGCCAGGAGAACTATTAAATCTTTCTGGTTCATGTTGTCCTGGCAACTTTCATCGTTGACATAGTCACATTTTCAGGATATTAGAGGTAATTCAGTTAGCTGCATCTCTGGGGTTTTTGAGATGCAGAATTTAGTTTGAATGCTGTACAAGGAATAAAAAGGTGTAGACCTGTTTGCTATTCTTCATCTTACAGGGTTTATTATTCAGCATTTTGTTGGTATGGAGTGGCTGACTTTGTAGCACAGCAACCCAGACTGAACCTCAAAGGTATTCTGTCGGGATGATCAGCGTACCATTTGATAAAGTGCCATTTGTTAAATTGAGTCATTTGATAGATTAAGTTTGCCTCTGATGTGTTCACTTCCGCCTCGTATCCAGTGCCATATCTGATGTGGTGTAAAGCTGAGCTGGATTTAGGAATTGCCTGTCGATTAACTGATGCTGAAACAATTGACATTTTGTGACTCAGGTGTTGTTTATGCTCTGATGGCCATTTTAGCCGAATTGTAAGATCGGTGTCTGTGAGTTGTAGCTATTAAAAGATATTAAAAGAAGAATTTTGAGGCCACTCCCTTTGTGCCATTGGCATTTTGACATTTGGACACATCACTGACTAGATATCTTTGTCTGCACAAGCGCTAAATATTTTACTTATTTTAAAAAGATTTTTGTAACAAAAATGCATCATTGTTGCCCCCAAACCACTGACCACATGCCACATGTGCTACTGTTACTGTAAACACAGGCCTACTCGCAGTCACCAAACAACACACACTCATCAAGTTTCACCTCATTCTCTTCATCCTAATTATTTACTTTTTCCAACCTAACCTGTAGCTCTTATTAGATAGATGTTAAGTAGCTTATTTACCATTTTTGTTTTTTATAGGATAGTCCTTATCAGTGGCAGAAGATCCTTCTATAGTGTATTTTCTGTCCTGCCCTATCGAGATTGTAGCCAAGCAGGGTATGTATCCAACAGCATGCCAAACTCTGTAATTTCCTCCAGCCTGTGCTCCCTCTTTCCCTTTGTTTTCTCATCCCTTTTTTCTGTGGATGTACTCTCCTTTAACTGGTGATACATTGCTAAGGGTTGGTTTTGGTTGATGCATTTTTACCCCAAAGTAAAATAAAAAATAAACAAGTAGCCAGTAGGCTGAAATGGGCTTAAAAGGCTTATTCCTGTGTATATGTACACTATACTGTAGCCTAATGCTTATTGCTTGTATCTCTTTTCCATTTTTGCTCAGTTGGCTTTTGGACACTCATCCTTTTTGTTCAAGTCAAGCCATTTTTGTTCGTTGCAACTGTCGCTGGCTTCGCTGTTGACCGTTTAGGATTCACTTTCCCCAAAGTTCTTGCTCTCCTTAGATAGATCTTTAACTCCACCAGTGATTCTTCATAATGCTATTTTCATGTGTTGGTTTAAGACTATAAATGATCCATGAAGCTGGATGACTGGAGTTGGGGTGTACACAGACATGACCGTTTGTTATTAACCATTTTTGTTTATTCTTTGCCTGGGTTTAGAGATTACATTTCTTGGCACTAGAAGAGAAAACATCTCTGGCTTATCTGTAGAGAACGCTTGTTTCCTTTCTTAAAGCAACACAAGGCTCTGTGTTATGGGAGCCTATAGTATCTCTCAGAGCCTCCAGACTCCCACCTGGCCTGCATGGGGATAGCTGTGGTCCGGCCTTGGTTCTGACGTGTTTTGGAGGAAGTGAAAGAGAAAGGGGACAGATAAACGGCAGAGAATACAATAGACAGAAAGAAAAATACCACACTACGGTGTACTGAAGAGCATAAAAGGCTCAAACCATTTATGGAATTTCCTAAGCCAGCCAAACAGTGCAAGGTCAAGGGTTGATGAACCCCCAGGGCTATCCAGTATGCACACGTTTGACTGCCCATTGCTGCTAATTGACAGGTTACGGCCAGGCTTTGGCTGGCTCAGTCAAGTGTTGTGACTGCAAAATGACACTTGATTCACGGTCGACTCTGCTTGGCTTCCAGTGTCCAATTTTATTCCAGCACAGTGCTGTTCCTAACAAAGTTGTTTTCAGACATTTAATAACCAGAGTAGTTATTTTTCTGTCTTGCCCCAGTTCCATGTATTGGCTTAGTGTAGGGCTCCTGATAACTGAGTGATTCAATTACATTGCTAATTAGCTCAGGCCTCTAGAGAATTACTTCACGGACTTCCTGTTATTTTAAATATTGAAAGCAAATAACAGTAATTTCTTTAGCCATGTTGTTGCTTTTGTTGATAGCACTATGTTAGTCAATTTATTAGCCTGAAGCTTGATTTAGTACAGATGCTGTACAGGCCCACGGTGTGCAGCATCAACTGTTGCTGTAGTTTAAGTTACTAGAGGCCTGGAATGATCAGGACAACCACGTCATTCCCCCAATGTATCATCAAGAAGAATAGATCCACTCTACTATATTGCTGCGCTCTGTTAGGTTAGCTGTCTTTCAGTATCATAACATAGTAGCGTGTTGTTTCGTTAGCATTGGCCAAACTTAATAAATTCCACACCTGTTTCTCTGCTTTACGAGCTCAATCTAGTTGTGACTAAAATATTTGCTGGCAAATTTTTTGTTTTGCCACACGTAGATTAACCACTGCAGTTGCAAAGCTTACACACATTAGTGAGACTGTAACACCGGGTGAGCGAGCATCACTCAATATGAGGTGAGAGATGACTACTGTCATCAGCATCGGCCAACTGAAATGAGAGAGAAGGCAAGTTAGGCACATAAATGAGGAGTGTGGAGGAAGGGACATAGCCAATCGGATGATCATCTTTTCTTGTTGAATACAAGGAAGGATTATATGAGTTTAACAAAATTTCCAGGATGTTTGTGTGAAAATACATAACTATATTAAATGTTCACAATAATTGAACTGATACTTACTTTTATCTTAATTGGATACGACTCAAACTAATGAAAACTATAATATAATATAGACAATTATTTTCTAGATTACAGCAAGTCAATTTGATAGTGCAGTGATGTATAGGGGTTGAGTGTCTGACCACTGACTGACCCGAATTTGGGGAAAAATTGAGCACTTTGCTTAGATAATAACACTACTAACATTGAAATGTTTGAAGTCTGTAATTGCATGGCCTGCATGCTGCTCAGCAATATCCACTTTTTCCTTTGATTTCCTTCTCTCTCTCCCTTCTCAACAGACTGAAGTACAACCTTTTATTTTCTGGTTTGCTTCATAGAAAAGCTCTCTCCTGGAAAGCTTTTTGTCTATTGAGTTTCCCTTTTTTATCTCCTCTTCACTGTTCTCTGAGTTTTCTACTGCCTGGGGATCTCCATGTCTATGATGCATCTGTCAACATTGTGTGTACCTGTCCACCAGATAAAACTGTTTTCATTACAGCAGATTGGCCCCAGATGTCATCACAACACTAAGTCATGTGAGGGCCCACTATGTCAATTTGCTTTATTTATCTGGGCATATTTCAAATTGGAAACCATACTGGGGTGGGAAAACTAGGAAATCAAAAATGCATCACGACTGTGCATTCTGCCTGTTGCTTTATTTCAAAGTTTTAATTCACCTTCCCACCACCCCACTGTGTCAGACAACCACTATGGCAGAGGGTGTGAATAAAGTGAATTGCAGGGCATGTAGTTTTTCTGTCAGTAGTTTTTTCTGTCAGTGTCCCTAGTCTGCATAAGGTTTTACTGACAATGACCAAAAATCATCAATTGAATTAATTGCAGACAATTTGGTTTTATCATAGTAGTAATCCAGATATTAAAATGTTCTAATGAACCATATAGGTAAGGCTTTATTGAGGCTCTTCCCTTAGTAAATAAGGGTTTGTGATGAACCTCCTACATCTTTCATTTAGCATGTGATTGCCTCAGTCGGTGTTCTCAGCAGCAAACGTTGACTACGGAAACACTTGACCCATACAGACTTTGTTCAGTCAAGGGCTCTCCACCGTTTGCCCCACTGACACAGTTCCTCTGCAGCTTTCTGTTTTCTACTTCAGCAAATCTCCCACAGTAGTGTGGCATTTCGGGTATTGGTGATGCAACAACTGAGCTGCAAGAGACTACTGCCCTGCTAGAAAGAAACCATGCTCTCCTCCTGTCCGCCTCCCAAGGGTGCACTTCATTTCTAATTGCCCTGAATGCACCCAATGACACAGGCAATCACAGAATCTAGGCCAGCATATGAGCGCAGATCGATAGTGGGCCAATCTGACTGTGTGGTGAGGGAGTGCAAGTGAGCTATAACAGGCCTCAGCAGGAAGGTTAAAGAACGGGATGATAGTTTAAGAAGCTGCAGGGTGCTGTGTAGCATGGGAGCTCTAAAGGTCTCATACTCGGCAGGGATGTAAAGCTGGAAGGTGGGCGTCAGCGGCACCCATCGGGTGGTGTCAGTGCCAAGGAGATGGTGATCGGACTAGAGGGAGTGGAGTTAGGAGCTGATGGAAAGGTGAGAGACCATCTGAGGTGTGGGAAAAAAAAAAAAAATTTTTTTACAAAACAGGGTACAGAGACACGGGCTATGTTTATATGTGCTCAGTAATGCAACTACTAACGCCATAGTGCAAGTAAGCAGAAAACTTCAGCAAAAAACTTACAGAACATCATGAGTTACTTGATACCACTTAAAGAAATGTGATTAAGGTTGTGACTGAGGCCTGCATGTAACATCTGATCACTTGTTTTGTGCTGTTTTATGACACATCTCCACCTGCCTCCACAGACTGTGTCCTATACCCAGTTCTTGTACCCCACCAATGTGCTGGGTGGTCGAAGGAACACCATCGACTCCACCTCGTCCTTCTCCCAGTCTCGTAATGCCAGCCACCGTAGTCTCAGCCTGGGCCGAGCCAACAGCAACCAGAGCAGCCTAGATACAGGTTAGTCTGCAGCCACTGCAACTCAACTTATTCATTCAATTTAACCCAAGAAGCTCCAGGTACAATATATTTATTATTTTTAATGTAATACGATAAGCTTGTAAGACCAGTGAGCAGATTAAATTTGCCCTAGTTTTCAATCGTCTTCACTAGTGTTCAGTATATTAATCTTCACACTCTCACTCTCAATTCTATTTCATCAAAATAACAAGACATCAAAGTTGGATTCTGGAAATGTTTGCCACTAGCTCAACCTTTGTTGTGCTTGTGGTCCTTGCAGGGAATGATCTGGGGGACTTTCGTGAGTACGACCCCAATCTGCTGGATGACCCCCAGTGGCCTTGTGGGAAGCACAAGAGAGTCCTCATCTTTCCCTCCTACATGGTGAGAAAACACTTCTCCATGAGACAACAACAACCACACAGTGTTGTCCCATTGAGAGTAGAATGGAAAGGTTGTTTTGGTCAAGGACACCCCTCTCTGAAATAGATCCACCTCTGTTGACTTGCTTCCTCGGTGGAAATGTTCATCTCTCTCTAGTTCTGGGATATCTCTCTGTTCTGTTTTGGATGGGAGCCAGAAGGATCTGTTAGACCGTTCCAATCAGCAAGGTCATTTGGCCAAACTCTCTCTTTGCTCCCACTCTCTCTGGGGTCCGGATGAATACACTTACTGTATCCCTGTCCAGTGGCCAGTAGCTGTTAAACAGCCACTGCACCATCATTACAGCTAGTGCAGTGTTTGTGTCTCCTGCTACTGTAGCCGCAGTGCTAATCACTCTCTCAGTTTTCCAGGATAGAACAGATATTTTATTATGTTTTGGGACCATCTCATTCTTTCCTGGGCTCTGTTTTTGTTACCGAGACTGGCAGAATACTCAACAAGAATCGAAATGGTTGAAATGTTCAGTCAAGGCCAGACAATGTTTTTTCTTCTCTTCCTCCTTTTGCAAAAGCCCTGCATCTCACAACAATAGGTATTGTGTTTACTACAGGAATAGAACCAGTAAATTCTGAACATTTCACTCCACCGGACGAACACAGGATGCTTAGAAGACATGACTTTCCCAAACTGAACTTTCAAGTTGTACAAGCAGGCGATACCATGAGTGTTCCTTACGAAGCAAGCAGTCAGGGAAATCTATATGAATTACAATTCTATTAAGTTACATGTGCTTCGTTTTGGTTGCAGGCAAAACTTGCCTTCAGTCATTTCAAGTGTAGTAATGACAGCATTGGCTTGAATTTAAAATTTCGGAGTAACGTGGAGTAAAGAAATGTTTTGTTATGGTGACATAAGTAGGTGTGAGTCTGACAATAGTAGACTAGATTTCTTGTCATGTCAAGTCAAGTCAAGAACTTTATTTGTCACATACGCATACAGGATGTGCAGTGAAATGAAAAATGGCAATGCTCACGGGATTGTGCAAAAAAACAACAGTAGCAAAAACAATGTTTACAGTAAAAAACGAAGCACACTATTTACAATAGGTATCAAACATAAAATATAAATCAAACATCTGAAAATGTGAAAATATATAATGAAGTCAGTGCTGTGCCTCCTTTTCTTGGGGCCATAACCAATAATAAGCATTAGTTCTCCTTTATGCTTCCTGAACAGTTGCATGATGGCCTACAGGGTGGATACAGTTAGCCACACTCCATGCTGTGCAATGTGCAATACCATACATGCGTATTGATGTTGATCATGATATTTATAGCACCATGGCGTACAGTATGTCATTACTTATGTGCTTACACTCAGTGGTCAGTTTATTAGGTACACTTAGGTAGTAGCAGCTAACTTAAAGTGGCCCATCCACTTCAAGACACTTAGTACACTGTTGTACTAAGCTGTTATTTACGTGCTTGTGACATACTTGTCTCCCCTGACCTCTCATCAAGAAAGCATTCTCAGTCACAGCCATGTGACTCAGTATAGTGTCTGGAGGAGTGGCCTGTTTGCACACGGGGAGGTGTACCTCCTGAAGTGGCCACTGAGTGTACATCACAAGAAGCAAATGTAACGTGGGCCAGACCTGGATCAAATCACATTTGCAATAATTATTTCAAATTATGTTTGTTTTAACCTGCTCAGAGCACCAGATGGGTGGGGTTTACCCCGTTGGTACTTTTCCTCAGATAGTGACAAATACATACTAATTTGACTTTGAGATACCTTTCTGTCAGTCTGTAGATTCAAGCCTATTTTTACCTGCTTTGTGTACCTCCTGCACCAACACTCAGTAAGCCTCATTGTGAGACAGTGGAATCCAACACTAGTGTGTGAGGATCCAGTCACCTTCCTCAGTGAGGCCAGCAGCACTGTGAAAGTGTGGTTTTTCTGACACCATTTCTCATTTTCCCTTTCAGACTACAGTTATTGAGTACGTCAAACCCTCTGACCTCAAGAAGGACATGAATGAGACCTTCAAAGAGAAGTTCCCCCACATAAGGCTGACACTCAGCAAAATTAGGAGGTACAGTTGTCAGAAATGTATAGAATTTGTCATATTATTGTTATTAGTGTTTTGCTGCTATATTCACTAATGCTTTCTCCACTGTTGTTTGTGATAAGGATCATCTCTGCAATTTAACTTAACTGTCACTACTCACTCACTACTACACACTCGTTTTTCCCTCTGTCATCTCTTCCCTCACCCTCTTTTCACTTTCCCACCCTGCAGCTTGAAGAGGGAGATAAAGAAGTTGGCCCAGGATGAGTGTGGCTACGAGGAGCCTACAGTGGCCATGGCTTTTGTCTACTTTGAAAAGCTGGTTCTCCAGGGCAAGCTCAACAAGCAGAATCGCAAGCTCTGTGCTGGTGCTTGTGTCCTCCTGGCAGCCAAAATCGGTGGAGATCTCAAGAAACATGAAGTCAAGCTCCTGATAGATGTAAGTTTTCTCACCAGAAGTCTTGCCTTGGGGCCTTGCTGAATATCAGCTAGAATTTTTATTATTATTATTATTATTATTATTATTATTACAACAACTATAAATAATGGAATTCCAAAACTCAAAGGTCTAACAAAGTGGCTTG